>JAJMKT010000116.1:0-55315 GCA_030563985.1 Geotrichum restrictum | reverse complement strand
ATCATCCATATATATGGATGGGAGTATGTGACCTGAGAGCGTGGCATCATCTTCGATGCGGTCGAACATATTGCGTATCAGCGTTATGAATAATAAGGGCGACAGAGGTGAACCTTGAGGTATGCCAGTGAGAACTGGCAGTGACGGGCCTAGTTCATCGTTGGTGTTTATTGCCGTTGATCGATCGGTGAGGAAAGTCCAGATGAACCTTACTAGCTGGTTTGGAACTTGGATTCTGGTCAGGACCTCAATGAGTTTGTCTTTGCTGACGTTGTCAAACGCGCCTTTGATGTCAAGTAGCAAGAGCGATGTTGCCAGCTTTGGGCTGGAATCCTGTGCTGCCTGGGTGGCATTGGTTATGTTGAAAATCACATCAGTGGCGGATCTCCGCGGCCTGCTGCCATACTGGTAGTCGGGCAAGAGGTTGTTGTTTTCAAGAAATCTCTGAAGTCGCTTTTGAACTATTTTTTCAAGTGTCTTGCCTAGAACGGACAAGAGAGCGATGGGTCTGTATGCCTTAGGGGAGTAGTTGTGTGGCTTGTTAGGTTTGGGGATGATGACGGTGATGCTGGTTCTCCATGCTAAAGGATGGTATCCTTTTGACATTGCGGAGTCGAACAAGTAAGTGAGAAAGGAGAGGCAGGGCTCAGATTGAGTGAGCTTCTTGAGAGCGATGATAGGGATTCTGTCTGCGCCTGTGGACAGCTTATCCTCAGAGTCGTGTATGATCGTTGCGACTTCGTGGTTGGTTACTGGCGGGCAGTCTGGGTGTGGAGCGACCGAGAGGGCGGGTCGAGGATTATTGGATGGAGGTGGAGCAGGGAATAGGGCCCTACGGAACAGAAGTTGTTTCTCATCTTCTGACACTAGAAGACGGTTGTGCTCGTCTCTGAGGTCGGGGATTCGCTTGTTGCCCTTTTTGAAGTAATTTTGCAGTCTAAAGTCATCTTTGACAGTGTTATTTGCAGTCTTCTTGGCTTTGTAGTCGGTTCTTGCTTTTTTGATAGCAGCCTTCTTGAGCTTGACGGCTGCTTCCAAGTCTTTCCCGATTGCGTATCGTTGGTCGCGAAGGTTCATGTGTTCCTCACATCGGCGGAGACTTGTCTTGCCTATCTGTCTGTTGATCTTATTTATTGAGCGTCTGATGGCTTTGCATTTCCGGATAGCTTTTCTGGCTTCAGGGCTCCACCAGTCGTTGATTATTTTGGAGGGTTCCCTCACTGGAGTTGCGATGGTCAGGGCGTTCATGATGCCTTCAGATAGGTGACGTACAGCTGTGTCTACCTCCTTCTCAGTGGAGAGGACGAGGCTGAATCCAGCTATGTGGCTTTCGAGACTCTTGGTGAATATATCCCATTTAGTGTTGAGGGGGTTTAGGCGTGGGGCGTTGTTATTGGGTGAAGCGAATTCGGCGATGTTAAGTTGCCAGGCGAGTCTGGCGTGGTCTGAGCCTAGTCTGCTGTCGCCGGGAGGGAAGAGTTCGGCGAAGATGGGAAAGCAGTTGTTGGTGCCAAATATAAGGTCAATGACTGTGTTCCTGTGGCCGGGAATTGTGGAGAATCTAGTGGGAGAGTTGGCCGTGCTAAACAGGGCCATATCTTGTTCTTCGAGGAAATCGCGAAGAATATTGGTGTTGGGGTCGCCACTAGGGAATTGGTTGTCCCAGAGAGGGTCGTGGAGGTTGAAATCTCCTGCCCAAATTACTTTGGAACTTCTGTTGGTGGGGAGTTTGGTCTTGAAGTGATCGATGGCGGCACCGACTGCGGTGGCCATCAGGTTGCTGTTGGCTTTGGCCCTTGGGACGCCTCGCGCCTTTTTATGGGCTATTATTTGGTCGACATAGATGTTGGCAATGTGGATTTGAGCGGTTGTGAAAATGATGATGTCGTTCTCTATCAAGAGAGTGACGGGAATGAGTTTTGTGGGTAGAGATTTTCTGTATAGAACACAGACTCGTGGGCATGGTTTATCTGCATTGAGTTCATTATTTTTATTTGGGTCTTCATTACTTGAATTATTGTTACTTGGATTGTCATTATTTAGGCTGTTTTCATTGGTTTTCCTTTTTTTGGATTTTCTTGTGTTACTTACGTTCGAGGTAGTATTCTCGTCTTCAGTGCATACTTTTTGAATCATTACCCAGTGTTCGAGGATTGGGTCGAGGGCGTCGAGTGTGACTAGTTTCTTTGGGTGCTCCTGAAGGAGGACGATGTCGACGTTGGCCCTTAGGGCCTCGACTAGCATTTCATCAGTAGCTGCTATTTGTCTGTTCACGTTCTGCTGCCAAACGGTCAAGGTCTTAATTACGGCGGGTGATTTTGGCAGGGAATAGGCGGTTTTGGCAGCCAAAGCAGCATGATCAGTGGTTGGGAAGAGCGAGGCTCTGAGATATCACTGGTTAGAATTGAATTGAGAGTAATAGGTGAAATTAAACTTGTAATTATTGTAATCGAGATGAAAATAAATAAAAATGAAAATAAAGATAAAAATAAAAATGAAAAGTAAATAAAGAGAAAAAAAATATTTGTGTTCTTTGGGAGGCATTGACGTCCTCCCCTTGTGAGTGTGTGAACTCGGAGACGGTTATTCTTCCATAACTTCGCCCCGTCCATCGTCGCTACTGTCTTCGCTGAGCACCTCAACGTTTTTGTTTTCGATTTGTCCATTGATGGCCTCGCTTCTAACTTGTTCCTCGCTGACTCCGTCTTCAGCTTGTTTGTCGTTGATCCTGTCTCCTTCTTGTAAGGCTTTGTTAGCTCCAGGAAGATTCCTTTGGAAGGTGGTGGAGAAATCTTGGAGTTCCTTGCTACTGACTTTGCGTTTGCGTGGTTCTGAGCTTGGGACTCACTCGCTGCTGTTCTGGCTATACTGGTTGTTGGATTGTTGAGAAAGACCGTCAAACTATGTTGGGGGGTTAATGAGGTCATAAGTGATAGACTAGTGAGCCCGTTGTATAATTGGGTGGTTATACGGCCAGTGCTGGAGTAGGTAAGGAGTTTGTCCTCTGGTGATGTTCGGACAATGAGGTTAATTTGGAATAGATCATTGAGCTGACTGGTGTATTCTGTTGCGGTGTAATTATCAGAGAAGAACAATATTGTAAATTTGAGGCCTTCTTTCTTAGGGGCGACTACAGGCGTGATAGAGCGACGATTGAGGGGCTTCCGGGGGCGTTTGAGCTGGCCCGGGCTTTTCCGAATGTGGTTGTTGTCATTGGCGGTTCTATGAGTGTTAGCTTGATAGGAGGGGCGGGAGAAAGGGGTGATACGAACCTGGGAGGAGAGGGCGTTCATGGGGGGCTTGAGTAGGCTTCGCGTGGGAAGTAATCTGGGAGGGTATGGGGCTGGTCTTGGGGTCAAGGGTGAGATTGTCCTAGGGATGTTAGTTGGGAGATGAGTCTTGGTCTTGTTTTTTTGAGCTGAAATCTGAGAGAGAGAAAATGGGGAGTTTGAAATAAATGAGCGGGGGGTGAGAGTGTAATTAAATAAGGAAAATAAAAGACTGAAAAGAGAGGGGAGGGTCAGCCGGATGGGATAAGAAAGAGAAATTACGGGTTTGTGGAGGGAGATTGGGGATGAAGCATATGCCGAGGTGCAGGTTGCTCGTGTTAATGTGCGTGAAGCGAAGAGGGCGTTATCTGTTGAGATAACGGGTATGGGGGTTGAAATGGCGACATCAGTCGGGATAGCAGGTGAGAAAGGTAAAAAGAGGGAGGGGAAAGCGAGGTGACGGTCTAATTGGAGGTTGGTGTGGAAGTATTTCGGTCTTTTTCGACGAAAAGGGTAAGTAGATGCTATGATAAGTGGCATCGAAGGCAGAATTGGTGGTAGCTTTGGGGGTAGTCTGGCGTGACACAAGTCTCGAGCTCGTAGATAAGGAATCCACGACTTCAAAAGCAACTCGACATACAACCGCTGGGATTGGACATCAAGAGGATCGCCACCGAAAAAACCGTAGAGGTGTTTCGATGGGTCAACTTGGGCGGAAGGTAAACGCTCTGAGGCCCTTCGAGTGGGATACTCGAGAGGCCCTCCTTCCTGCGTAGAGGAACGATACAAGTATCGTAGCCTCCACTTGGTAACACCTTGATAGGTGCAAGCCTGTAAAGGCAGGGAAAACAGCAAAAAAACACAAAACAGAGGGGAAGACAAGACAAAAACAAACCTCAAGACAATCTCAATGACGAAGAAAACCAGTCCAGCGCGAAACCTATTCAAACCGTGAGCACCACCATTTGTATAGCGACGGGGAATCGCTCTCATCATATGTATCGAAGCTCGAAGCTCGTTCAACCTACTCTTTCAACCTTCTTATTTTTTTCTTTTTTGGTGGTTGTCAACTATGAAACTATTCGAACAATTACATATAAAGGCTTAATTCGGGCCCCTAATGGGTCCCTATTAAACCCTACTGTTTTTTGTTTTATATTCTTCCTTCTATACTTTTCGTTAATCAATTCTGGGAACTTCTCTCTTTTTAAAAAAAAAAATAGGGGCCAAACCTGACTATCGCGATGTTGGGATGTGGAATTATTTCAGAAGTAAGTGTTTGTTATTTTCCGCTTGGGAGTTGGGAGTTTTGAAAAAAAAAAATTTCGTTTACTGGTAATCTCTAGGCGAGGCATCGATCGTTTCCTTGGTCATTATCATTATTGTTATTTTTTTTCCGTCTGGTTCTTTTGCGGAGAGAGTTCTGGGTCTATGTCGGGGATTTTTCCATCGTAAATTGTCAGTCGCTTGTCCTCATCCATGAAGCTTGCTTGAATGAGGTGCGTGTCTGTGTGTTTTCGCTTGCTGGGCAGTCCCATAAAAAATGGCATAAATACGTGAAGTTTCGTGATTTCCGTCACTCCACGCCGTCCACGCCGTCCAGGAGTCCACACTGCACACTGCAGTGAATGCTCAGTGTCTGCATTTTTCGGCCCACTCAGGGCTTGATTTTTAATTATCGGTGATGTTTTTAGCCACTTATATTTTCTGGCTAAAAACTGTAGGGCCAGTAATTCTCAAATGTTGGGTTACTTTGGCAGCAAAGCTTGGCTGGTATTACCTTCCTACTTTTTACTGTTTTTTGTGGTTGAACTATTGACATAACATATGTATGAATTATAAATGTTTATTTATAAACGAGACTTAAGGGAAGCCCGAATACAATGGGGGCGGCACCGTTTAAAAATTTTAGGTTGCACTCGTCGCGACTACTCATCACTGCTTCACTGATTGACATTGTCTTCATCCCAGGATTGGAAGGTGGGAATGATCCCCATCGTTCAAGCATGCCTGCGCTAAACTTGTCAATATCTTTATCTGTTACATCCCACATATTAGCAACCAACATAGGACAGCCAGCAACCAAATAACTGATCGGGGTGCCCCAAGGCTCATAGTCACCGGCTTCCTCCAACGCTCCAGAACTGCATCCTAACAATAATGTAGGGCAACATCTGCTAAGACTTTTGATTTTTCCGGAACGAATGTACTGTTGCCCACCTCCATGCCCCATGTAAACAAAAAAGTCGCCATTTTCTAACATTGTGCTGACTTCAGTTTCAGTTGGTGGCTTCGCAGTTAGACCCGTCCAGCCCGGCATACCCTCAAAAATGCTTTGAAATCGTTCTTGGGTTCGTGGGAGATCCTTACCAGGATTTAAAATGTAATGGCTGTTGTTGCTGTCCCTGTTGATCAGAAGGTTCATCACACCGGAAACCTGAGAAAGTAGGTTTTCTAAAATCGTAAAAGAAGGAACTCTCGTAACAGATTTATTCCTCAGTGAAGGAATAGATTCCCAAGGGAATGCTTGGCTTTTTTTGTCCAGAACAAGAACAGTATGGACAATTGAGTTGTCTGCAATTTCACTCTCCGACATACCCTCTAATTGGTTGTAGTAAGTCTTCACGAGCTCTTCAATGTCAACTAAGAACTGATCCATCTCTATTTCGTCGTAAGCGTTTCTCTCGCCATGAAATTGCAGAGTGTCCAGGATAAAGTATACAAGATCCTCCAGCATTCCAGGGTCTTCAATATTTTCAGGGTCACCAAGACCCACAAAAAGCTCAATAAGCATTGGATCAATTTGAATTTCAACGTCTTCTAGTGGTATCGTCCCCTCTGTAGGTTTATTGGCCGTCTTCCTGCCACCTGTTCTCGAAGTAGCTCCTCTTCTGCGACCACCACTTAGCCTCCAGTTTCTAGAGGGTAAATGTGTTCGAAGAACATTCACAAATCTCTTGCAAAAGTTTTCCATGAGGTGAGGAATTGGTCGCACAGTGTTGAAAAGTCCAAGAAATCCGCCAATCCAAGAGTATTCTGCGTCGTGTAGCAACTCCTGAAGTCGTTGATCAAGTTCATACCTCTCTTTCCACCAGGATTGTCTCTCTTCCTTTGTTTTAATCATAGAGGTGCGTTTGGCGCTAGCTGTGGCATTGCTGAGCTCTATAATTTCACGAAGCTGCATCAATCCGTGATCAAAAGAAAAGGACTCCTCGTTGGCATCTCGACAGTTATGGCGATTAAGAGGTAGATTAAGCAAAAAAGGACTTTTGGACTTTTGGAATCTACTCAGGATCAAACTCCCAGTCTCGGAACAAACTCTTATGGAAACAACCGCCCATTTCGGTGGAAGAATGTCAATAAACTTTGATTTGTAAAGCGACATCACATCATGGAGCTTCGTCCTTCGAAATTCTGAGATCGAGAAATCATTTGCTTGCTGTGCTAATGTATCAGAATGACTGGGCCAACTGAAATCATTATTTCTCAGCTTGACTACTGTTCTATCACTGGATAAAGTAAGTCCTCGAGACAATTCATGAAGTACCAAGCTGGGAAATGGAAGCAATTCACCTCCTTCAGAAATAATATCGGTTGTTGCAGTAACGGCTGAAATTAGAATCGTGATATTGCTAAGCAAGCTTGAAACTGACACAAGCTCAACCGCGGTACAGACGATAATCATATCAGAAATGCAATTCAAAATCAGTTTCTCAGCGTTTGTTAAATTCTTGACCGCTTCTTTGGGATATTCAACTTTAGACTTGCCGCTTAAAAATGCTGGATTCACTTTAATTGAAGGAATCGAAATTGCAGAGTCGGAAACAAAAGCAAGCACTGGGTCTCGTTCCAGTTCACGTTTTGCTAATAAGTAAAAGTTCCTCGCTTGCGCAACATTGAGTAGTACGCTATCTCTAGTTCCAGCGCTTCGATATTGCTCTTCAAGAAGTGCAATTGCTCCATCCACCTCATTCTGAAGTCCCAAGCTGTACACCTGACTTCTAACAATACTGTTCCATACTACTTCAACGCCATATATGTCACTTGGAATGCCCTTAAGGCCCTGAGAATTTGCCGGATTTTTGGGAACCAGCCCGAGTGTATCTGGTCTTGGCACTCGGTGAGACCTTATTGAGCTTAAGGGATTGACTGATCTTAAAGCCATATTTCTAGAGACTCTCGTTCTAGTCACGGTTGAAACGTTTGCCTTAGAATGGCCGGATTCACTTGACGAATTGTTGAATCTTGTGCTGAGGTTATTTCCTATTGATAATCTGGAAATTTCATCTGTTATGGATTTTATCGAAAAGCTAGCACTTTTTTCTTTCAGATCGGTGAAAACCTTGTCTGACATTGTGTAGAATTCGGTTTCTTCCATAAACATCCGTTGTCTTTGAAGGTTTAATACTGCAGAGTGCGCATAATGCAAGACATTCAGATCGCGGAGATTCAAGTTATTGATGAGCGACTGACATTCTTGAAGTAGAGCAGTAGCCTGGTCCACATTATTAGAGCGAACATTAAGCTCTGACTCAAAGGCCAAAATTGCAGCAAGTCTTAAAGTGCATTCAGAAGCTCGGGAGGCTTTGGAAGCTTCACTAATGTAATAGCACGCTTCTCGCAAAATTCCAAGACGCTCATAAGCCATAGCTGTTAATGTCTGACACGTTATGAGCAAAGAAGTCATTCTCCAGGTATAGTTGAGAAGCAGGCTTGATGCATGAGGAGCAACAGACTGAAATTTCTTTAAAAACCCTTGTAGAAATTTAATGGCTCTCTGTGCATGGCTGACTCCGTACTCGACATTTCCCTATAAAAAAAATTAGTAAAGACGCAATTGTGTGGGATTAAACTCACTTCTTCAATATGCAGTTTTGCAAGGGTGTAACATATCTCGGCAAAAAGTGTAGCCCGATTTTGGAAATGCTCCCTATTTTCAGAGGCCGATCTTCCCGCCAATAGTGGCATCTTTAGTAACTCATCTGATTTGATGATCATGCAAATTTTGTTAAATGATAAGCCAGCATTAGTGAGGTCAGATATGGCTATGTGGCAATTTGTTTCTCTCAAAGCAAGCCAAACCTGGTCCACCGGCTTTAGTGGTACTTCCAGGATTTCTTTTTTAACAATGTCAAGCTCCCTAATAGCAGCACCAGTGAACCCAAGGACCAAAAGAGAATTGATGAGATCCAGATGGAATGAAGAAGGAAATAAGTTACGTTGGCTCTTGTATGAAGAGCTGCTTATAACACCTCTCAAAAGTTCAACTCTTTTGTCATGAGCCCCTTGTAATTCGAGAAAGTAGTTGAGGAGTTGGACGTCATCAATCAGGCTATCAGGTACGCAAGACCGCGTGTTTAAAGCTTCAATCATGTATTGGACACTCATATTGAGATACGTGAATTGCTTTGTCGAGGGGACTGAAGAAGAGATGACTAAAGAGAGAGATGCAACTGATATTATCGATGCGCTTGAATAAGCGAGTCCAATATCTAGCTCATATTCACCTTGCAATATCTTTGCTAGTAGATCTTCTGTATTTCCAGCAGAAAGTTCCTCGTAGGACATGCCAGTGGACCTAAAGATACTGTGAAGAACTCTAAGCTGCCTTAGCGGATATTGATCCCAAGGCAAGATAAGCTGAATGCGCTCCACAATTTTTCCAAGGACTTCAGGTTTATTAGCCCTAGATGATCGTCCGAGAATCTCTGATAAGTACTCAAGTACCGAAGCCTCAACCTCGGGGTTTAAATTACTGAATGCTACTGGGACTTTGGGATAGGCATCCACTAATAATCTGCTGGCCAAGTGCAAAACTCGCTGAATGTCGCTTCCTCCCCAAATTTTTTCGATTGGCTCAACCTTGACTTTATCCTGAGTGGAATTTCTACTGGAGTAGAACCCAATTGTATCTAAAATCACCTCAAAAGCCTCTTCAACTTTACCCATTTCCGTCAATGTTAGGCACAACCTTTCTGACTTCAATAGAAGACTAGATTTCTCAGCAGTGTCTTCCAAGTCTAGTTCGATTGAAACAGATCGCCTCCAGTATCCCAAAAAAGTGTCTCTTGGAGCTTTCGTCTGCTTGCATCGGGATCCAAGAGATAGTAGACTGTTTGATATATACATTAGGCGCTTAAAATCTTTAATGATAACGAGAGCTTCGATGAGGTTGTCATAGACAAGAAGCAGGTCAATGTAGGGTATCTCTGATTCGGGCTTACTTTTTATTGAGGTGAAAAAAACATCAGCAAGATTGCAAAAGCTTTTGGATATTAGAGATGGCTTTTCTGAAAACGCTGTTTTCCCCATGGATAAGTAAAATCTCAAAATTTCGTTGAAGTTGTCAAATTGAGACAGAGAAAGAACATTTTCAGCTATACCCAAAACCAAGCGATGAAAATATGGATCTGACAATGTTGAAGCAGGAGTGTCAGAGTTTAGCGTTTGCTCCATTGTGCCTGCCTCAATATTATTGGTTTTGGAGAGAAGCTGTAGATTGATGTATAGGTTGCTTGAATTTTCTTTAATTATCAAAGAATTGAAAGAAGCATCCCATTCTTCCAAGTTTGGGGCATTCGCCTGTTTCGCAACAGTAACACACATCTCATAAAAGGAAATAAACTGTTCAAAATGGCGCAATTCTTGTTGGCGTTCATTCACAAGCTGAATTAATTGAGGGCCAAAATTAGTAACGATAGTTTTCGTTGATAGTTTTGAAATTTTGCGGAGAGACTCAAAAGTACCGATTGTAAGATTGACGTATGTATTGTCAAGAGCTGGAATAATAAGTAAAGCAGTTAGACGGAACTGAAATGCAGTGGATATGGATGAGTTATTGGATATTGCAAATAAGAGCTTCGCGACAAGTAGCATTTTCGGAGCACTCGCATTTCCAGCTCGTACACGGCACCAGGCAGGCGGGCCCGTATCGGAATTCATGGCTTGCAAAATATCCTAGACAGTTAGCATGAACAATTGAAATACTGGAAGAAATTGAAACTTACTGCACTTTCGATTGGTTTGACTTGGTTCTTGGCATATTTCGATATGGCTTTGAGTAATGCAATTTGTGAGAGAATCACAACGTCTACTAAAGATTCAGAAGGATTTAAAGGTATAGGTATCAGTAGCAGTCTAGAGGGCAGGTTACTATGTGTGTCGGGCAAGGCGTTGAGTCGCGTTAAGATGGATTTCGCAAGGGTTTCAAGCTCTCTTATAGCTTGATTCACCATTTGTACATCAATGAGCTTTAAGACGAAGCTTATATGTCGCTTCTCTACATCAAATGAATCATGGCTTTCTGAATTTTTTTCATATAACGCCCTGAATGCCAAAGAAGCGGACTCGTAGACGTATTTCTTGCTGGGGGGAATTTTGGCTTTCGTAGGTTCCTTCTGATCTGCCTTCCATAAGTCTAACGTGCTTAATGTCGAATTCACTACTTTCCGCGCAAATTCAATACGATCAGTCGAGTCTTTAGCCTTCACTGTTGGAATGATTGGTTTGGTTCGCCGGCTTTGCATATTGCTAGTTGTGCGTGCTTTGGGGGGTATATTTTTCTCTGTCGGTTGTAATATGCCTTGTACCTTGGCGAACCTTTCAAGAGAGAAGTTATTAAAATCTAGCAGTACTAAATCATTCATGTTGCTAGTATCTCGTGTTTAATGCCACACCATGGAGCTTTCTGATGTGTCGATAGAGCTGAGGGCTGCTGGTAATATGAAGGGTCACGATCTGCTGGACTAAGGTTAACGTTACAAACATCTTTGTTGACAATTGGAAATATTTACGCTTGTCCCAAAAAGAAACAGCGTCACCACGGCAACAGATATCTTTGTCAGCTCAATAGAAATGATTACTCATTGTCCCAATTGAAAATTTTTTGTAAAATTTTTTTTTCTTGATTGCATAAAAACGCCCAGAGATCAATACCCTTTACTTCTAACCTTCATCTTTTATCACGCATATATACACAATGGGAACAGCTAAGAAAGAACAAAGTCGACGAGTACGAGAAGGAAATACCAAGGATGGTAACCTGCGTGTCAAGGGAGAAAATTTCTACCGTGATGCTACAAAGGTCAAGAGGCTGAATATGTACAAGGAAGGAAAAGCCCAGCGAAATGCTAGAGGTGATATCACCAAGGCAGCTTCCTTCCAGAGCACCGATGTTCCTAATGCTCGTATTGACCCCAACCGTCGGTGGTTTGGAAACACCAGAGTAATTGCTCAGGACGCCTTGAACCATTTTAGAGAGGCTCTGGGAGCCACTCAGAATGACTCTTACCAGGTGCTTCTTAAACGCAATAAGCTCCCGATGTCTCTTCTCGAAGAGAACACGAAAATCCCTTCTGTCAACATTGTTGAGACCGAATCTTTTGAGCACACATTTGGTCCCAAATCTCAGAGAAAGAAGCCTCGCGTAGCTGTCAACAGCTTAGAAGACCTTGCTGCTGCAACCGAAGACGCCACCATCGACTACAAGGAGAAAATCCAGGAAGACCTGGAGGCAACCACCGATGGTTGGACTGCTGAGGCTAAAGAAGCCATTTTCCACAAAGGTCAATCCAAGCGGATATGGAACGAGCTGTACAAGGTTATTGATTCATCTGATGTTGTCATTCATGTTTTGGATGCCAGAGATCCTTTGGGAACCAGATGTCAGTCCGTGGAACAGTACATTAAAAAGGAAGCCTCCCACAAGCATCTAATCTATGTTCTTAACAAGTGTGATCTTGTTCCTAATTGGGTTTCGGTAAGTTCATTTTTTCACCTCACTTTTTTTATTCCACACCATCGTTAAGTCAAGGCAGTCTCTTGTCCATGCGGCATATAATCTATGAGTCTCTGCCTGTTACAACTTTGGAAGATTAATTTCAGCCCTAAATAACCTTTGCCGTTTTGGCATTGTCCTGGGCTGGAAAAGTTCCGTCAGAGTTGAGCATAGATGGAGTATTTTCTCATTTTTTTCGTTGCTCTTAGTATTGGAACACACATTCATGACAACATTTTCTAGTATTTTTTGAGAAATCTTTTACTAACATACTTAGGCTGCTTGGGTTAAACATCTATCGAGAGATTTCCCTACTCTTGCCTTCCACGCCTCTATAACAAACTCTTTTGGTAAGGGAAGTTTGATTCATCTTCTGCGCCAATTTTCGTCTCTTCACTCCGACAGAAAGCAGATTTCAGTTGGATTTATTGGTTATCCTAACACTGGTAAATCTTCTATCATCAACACTTTGCGAAAAAAGAAGGTCTGTACCGTCGCCCCCATCCCAGGTGAGACTAAGGTCTGGCAATATATTACTCTCATGAAGCGTATTTTCCTTATCGACTGCCCTGGTATTGTCCCTCCAAGTGCCAAAGATACTGAAACTGATATTCTCTTCCGCGGTGTCGTTCGTGTTGAGCATGTTTCTCATCCTGAGCAATTTATTCCTGCACTTCTAGAGAGATGTAAGCCACAACACTTGGAAAGAACTTATGAAATTTCTGGTTGGAAGACCCCTGCTGAGTTTTTGGAGTTGATCGCCCGTAAGCACGGACGTCTTTTGAAGGGTGGCGAGCCAGATGAAAATGGTGTTGCCAAGCTGGTTTTGAATGACTTTAACCGTGGTAAAATTCCTTGGTTTGTTCCTCCTCCTTTTGATAAGGATGCTGATGGAAACGATGTGGGGCTTGCTGGCCGTACTGGTCGTCTTGGTGAAATGAGAAAGAGAAAGGCTGATGATGACAAACCTACTGATGAAACCGTACAGACTGAGAAAAAGACCAAGACGTCTAATGATGAAGAAGATGAAGAGGTAGATGATGATGAGGGTGAGGGTGAAGATGAGAAGAAAGAATAAGGGGCATTGAGATTTAGATTTTTATCTGTTTATGTATTTGAGTAATTGTTAAAAGTATTGTTATCATGTTTGCATTCTTTGAAAGTTTTATATATTTTATTCCACTTGTTTAATGGCCAAAAGCTTCCAGGATAAATGTGTTTTTTACTCTCGATGTAAAACTTCCAGTTATTTCAACAGATTTGTGAGGAATCGACATTGCATAAGTTAAATAGAGACATACATGGCGTTACATGTATTTTCTTTCTGAAGAGCACAGGTAGCTGTCAGATAAGTAAAATACTGTAGGACTTTTTCTCAGTGATTGTGTAAAGAGTAACGCATGTCCATGCGTTAAGGATTTCTGAAGTACAGTAAGGCACAAAATTCAAATACGTACTGTAGAGTCTGTGTAGACTACGTAGTTGAATCATTACTAAACAGGCCAGCTTAAATTGAGTTTTCAATTCATAACTCGTTGAGAGCAATTTCTTTGACTTCAGCTTTTATATATCTCTGAATTATCATGTCAAAAGATTTTACGAAAAAGTTTATGGGTGTAGAATATGTATATTATGGAGTGCCCAAGCCACGAAAAACTCTAACACATTTGAAGCTTCATAGATGAAGATAAATACACAATATTTTAGAAAAAAACTGCAAACCCGTACTAATTGAATGCATTGTGGACATACAGAACCGCTCACAAATCCTTCAACATAGACGTAGAACCTCCACCGCAAAAAGACTAGAACAAAACAAGTAGACTACTAATAACATCATAGTGACAACTCGGTACAGCACCTGGAAATTGAAAAAAGAATTAGTGAACTCCCAACTCCCAACTAGGAAATACCAACCACTTACTCCTAAAAATTTCAAAATCCCAACATTGCGATCTTCAGACTAGCTCTGTTTTTTTTTGCTGAAAGGGCGGCGCGTTACATAGAGTATCTCTCATCAAAATTCGTAGTAATCCCATACCAGACTCCTCGTCTGTCCGCGCCTTCGTCGCGTTACCGTGGTTTGTCGGCTGTCGCCTCTCTATTCGGGCAGCGGTCAGTGCTGAGTAGTAGCCAGGCAGTCCCGCTTGTCGCCCTGCCCCTACGCTGGCCATAGAACAGGGTTTTTCATTATACGGCACAGATGAATTACATTTCGCGTTTTTGACAATTTCACGATAGGTTTCTCCACATTTCACTTTCATCGTACTTCTTTGCCATTTGCTGATGAGTCGATCTTTTTACTGTTTGACTTTGTCCTTATGGGCCTTCCAGTGGCTTTCCAGATCCCGCCTCTCGTGCACATTACTTTTCCTTAATTTATTATCTTCCCATGGTGCCAGTACTGGAGTCACTATGACTTCCTGGGTAGTGTCCTGTTCTTTTAGCATTTTCTGTCTAAGACTGAGGATTGGCGATTTCTTGCTATTTGGACCAGGATTTGTCGCGCTAAGTTTGCATCTTCATAAGCTAGCTTAATATTTTCTCCTATATTCGTCTGCACTGTAAAACCGTATGATTTAGTCCTTCTTTTTATCTCTCGCTTTCGTTGTACTGTATAACCATGATTAAGCCCGCTTCACTCTGAAAATCCACGGCCCTTGCTGCTTTTTACACAGTCTAAGGCCTCCATGTTAAAACCCTCTTTTTCGAGCCAAAAAAAAATTATGGGCGTCACTACAAGGAAAAGTATGTGATTATGTAACATATCTATTCGATAAAGCGACTAAAAAAAAAAAGAAAATATGGGCGTCTGGTGTAGTTGGCTATCACGTCCGCTTCGCATGCGGAAGGTCCCCGGTTCAATTCCGGTGTCGTCCAGTTTTTAACTTTTTTTATCACTTGTCAGGGTACGGCTGCGGCTAGCCTCACCCACTTTCCATTTTGCATATGGTCCCTGAGCTACTCGGTACTACGAGAGCTACAGGGATGAGAGACACAGTCGATGAGACTAGAGTGACAGGACCACCACCACGGTGTCAACAGCTTGTCCAGCACGAACGCGCATGACTTTACAAGCATCCATACATGCTCTAAGCCCAACACTCGCTGAAGCTCTATCACATTACTCGTTGCAGCGTACAAGCACACAAGAACGCTACACGGACACACACTCCTCATCATTAATGCATCACAGCCCAGAGAAGACGTTCCGTTAAAGAAGAAGTAAGTGCCTTGCACCTAGTCTAGTATATCCCCCTTAACACTTGTTAACATTCATAAGAGATATTTAGCTCGATTCAAACCGTCTTATTTACTATACACACATCCGAATAGGAACAAGTCCCTGATCGAGCTTATTACTCAGGCACCCGACGCCTAGCGAGAGCCGGACCTGACACAAACCGTCTTATTTACTATACACACATCCGAATAGGAACAAGTCCCTGATCGAGCTTATTACTCAGGCACCCGACGCCTAGCGAGAGCCGGACCTGACACAAAAATACAAAAAGAATGCGTCACAGACAGGATTCGAACCTGCGCGGGCAGAACCCAATTCCTTAACAGCTTTATCTAAATATAGCAGGGAATCGCCTTAACCACTCGGCCACAGTGACTGTTTTTTTATTCTTTTTGGGGATATTATTCACTAAACCAAACCACCAATCCCATAAATAAAAGGGTTATATGACCCCGAGAGGTAGCGTAAAGCCTTGGTTATCAGTCTCTTTAGCCTATGCGTGATGGTGTTTGTCATTAGTTGTCGTTTTCGTTGTTTTTGCGGTCAGGATGCTAACTCTGACGATCGCGATGTCTGGGAGTTGAAATATTTTTTGGAGGTTGGGTTATTTTTGGGTGGGGTATTATCATTTCCTGATTGGGAGTTATATGAGTTTTGGAAATTTTAATTTCCAGTTTCTAGGCACCGCGCCTAGAAATTCTATTGCTAGTCACTACCGGTACTGGAGTACAGTCTACTAAAGTCTAGTCTAGTACTGAGCCTACAGTATAGTATACCGCAAATTTTTTTTTTTCGTCAAGATCTTAGATCGCGAGTAATCTGGAACGATTTCAACCTTGAAGCCAGTAAGTTGTTCAAGTTAGCTTAAACATTGTTCCCATACCGGCATATAGACGAAAACGTTATGATATGACATATATACTAGTCTTGTTTGTTCCTTGAACTACAATTAATCTAGCATTGAGCGGCAAAGCCAAGAGCTTGCTCTGGATAACGATCTTATAAGACGGTTATTGAGACCTACTTAAAGCATGCACATAATGTATTGTAGTGACTCTAGTCAACTTCTACAGACGTCTTTTCCATAAATAGATAAATATTTTTACGTCTTTTCCATAAGTTCCTGTTTCTTTAGCATATAGCGACTCGGGCCTGTCGTGTCAATTATTCAAGCTTAAAACCAAAACCAGGTATTCTCAACCGGCAGTCTAGACTGTAGATCACAACTACAGCTGAACTAGACTAGCGCTACCAGTCTACTGACTCTACACAGAGTCTACAGTGAGTCTACACTGTATCTATAGAGTCTTATTTTTCCCTGCACTGTATTGTTATCTGCTTATAACTTACGTAAATCTAAAAGATAGCCTCGCATGTGTAAGACTGTAAGTACGTGGAGGACTTAGTGGCCATATACGGTTGTCTCTTTTTACCCCGGTCTACAAGACTCAAGAGAGAGGTAACGTTATAGAACACTGAAGCTCGATCTAATTATTGTAGATCTATTGCACTCTTTCAAGTTTCATTCAGCATTGATCGAAGATCCAATGGTGTGTGCTATGTAGAGTCCTGTAGAGTCTAAGACTAGTCGACTTGAATCAACGGAATCGATGTTGGCACAGGCTAGCTAAGAGTCAATAGTTGAGTAAGTTAATTGATTTATTCGGCTCAAAGCCGTTTTAGTGAATATACCCTGGGGAAGTTGGGAATTGTTTCCGGATCTGCGCATGCAGTTCCTAATTGGGAATCTGGCCAATAGCAGCTGGTGTTTTTAGGTCACGTTGGTAGGTCACGTGCACTCGTATGTGCGCATGATTCGAATTTTCTTAATTAGCCCTGGGAACTCAACGGCTTCAGGATCAGTAATTGAGATCAGTAATCGAGATTACCCGTGAAACCTAGAAAATACGTAAGCCAAGAATTCACCAATGTTGGTTTGGAGACTAGTCTCTAATCTAGACTACAGTATTTGTTGCATGCAAGCCATGGTAGTCAACACGTTTTTTAGTGATCAACGTCACTATCTCAACAGGGTTCATCCGTAAAGCCCATCTTGAAGTATGTTGAATAGCTACTGAGTCAGCTAGTTTAGCAGCTGAGCTGATTCCAAAAAATTCATTACGGATTTATCAACAATAAATATTTCCATGATTCACATGATTTCCATGATTTCGAATTCCATCTCTCCGTCCCGAGCTTTCACAGAAACGCATTTGCTTGTCTTCAACGTCACAATTTCCTGTCACAATTTCCTTTAAAGAGACAAACGGTAAGTGATGGGCAGTGACGGGCGAAAAATTCAAATAAAACGTAAAAGCCGTGCGTGTTCCTCACTATGCGGATGAACTGTCCATCCGCACGGGAGTATAATTTGTTTTTTTATTTTTATGCCCGAGCCTAATTTTGTTGATTTCGAAGATTTTGATGATTTTGGTTGGCCCCTTGAGCTTGAAGGATGAAAGAACCGTCCTTTTTGAAACTTTTCTAATCAAATAGCCTACCACAGAGCGGTCTCAACTTGAATAACTATGGTGCTCAGCAGGAGAAAACGCACTCAATTTCGCATCACGTTAGATCTCAAGTCCATCGCCATAATAATGGCTCTAATTGCTTTTCTCACCAAGGGAAGCTAATAGGTTATAATTTAGTTATAAGCATTCATACTTCCTGATGTTCAGTATTTTTTTTCTTCATTCTCATTCATTTTGCAGTCTATCAGTCTTTCAATATGAGTGAAAAACAACGCGATAAATCTTCTCGTGCATCTTCTACCTCAATTTCGACTAACGAGCCAATGGATATTTCCAACTTTGATCTCGAGGCCAGCAAGCAGGCCGATGACATCTCTCTTCAACTTAAGGCGGTAATGTCCGACAAAGACAACATTAAGCGAATTGAATCAGCAACCCGTGTTCTTTCCCGCAAAGGAACACAAACTCTTGACATTGACCCCACCAACTTTGACTTGGTAAAAACACTTGGAGTTATTTCCAAGCGATTTGACGAGCAAGGATTCCCAGCTAAACATGTCGGTATTTCATTTAAAGGCCTGACTAGTCAAGGCATCCATGCCGGAGCTTCCCATTGGCCTTCTATTACCGAAATCGGCTATGGTATTGCTACATTACCCACCAATTTGTTCAAAAAGAAAGTTACCAATTATCGAGACGTTATCAAGAATGTGCACGGCTTAGTGAAACCTGGCGAGCTTCTTCTAGTTTTAGGACGTCCAGGAGCCGGTTGCACCTCATTATTGAAAACTTTGGCCGGAGAGGTCGAGCAGTTCACTAATGTCGATGGTGAGATTAAATACGATGGAGCATCATTACAAGACATGCAAAACAACTTCAAACAAGAAGTGATTTACAACCCTGAACGTGAGTAAAAACAAGAAAATCTGTTTACTGTTAACATTTACTAACTCGAGAAATTTAGTGGATGTCCATTTCCCTCATTTGACAGTAGAGCAGACTTTAAGATTTGCTGTCGCGCTGAGAACTCCAGAAGTTAGACTGAATGGGATTTCGCGAGCTGAATATCAACAATATGTTTTGGATCTACTGACTACTGTCTTTGGACTTCGTCACACTCTCAAGACGAAAGTGGGTAACGACTATGTTCGCGGCGTGTCTGGTGGTGAGCGAAAACGTGTTTCTATCGCAGAGGCTATGACAGCTCGTGCTTCCATCTATTGCTGGGATAATGCTACTCGAGGTCTGGACGCCTCCACTGCTTTAGAATACACCCAAGCAATCCGAGCATCTTCTAACTTACTCGGTAACGTTGGGATTGTTGCAATTTACCAGGCCAGTGAAAATATTTACCACTTATTTGATAAGGTGACTGTCTTATACTCAGGGCGCCAGATATTTTTTGGCAAAGTCGAAGACGCTAAGGCCTATTTTGAAAATATGGGTTATGTCTGTCCTACTAGACAAACGTCATCTGAATTTCTCACAGCTGTCACTGACCCCAATGGCCGTTTCGCGAAAAAAGGCATGGAATCTATTGTTCCAAAGACAGCCGATGAGTTTGAAGCTTACTGGCACAGATCTCCTGAGTTTCAAATTCTTCTTCGAGATATTGACCAGTACAATGCCAGTCACACGTCTGAGGGAACCATAGAGTTATTCAACTACGCTGGCAAATCTGACAAAATGAAGCGGCAACGTCAAAAGTCACGCTACACTGTTACTTACTTGACTCAATTGAGACTTGCGACAATTAGAGGGTTTCAGAGAATTATAGGAGATAAGGCTTATACCATTACCAACGTTGTCGGAACAATCATGCAGTCTCTCATTGTTGGATCTCTGTTCTACAACATCAACAAAAACACATCAGGCGCATTTTCTCGATCTAGTGTGTTGTTTTTCACTCTTATGTTCAACTCACTTGCAGCAATGGCCGAAATTCCAAACGCTTTCGCAAATCGACCTATCGTTATGAAGCAAAAAGGTTACTCGTTATACCATCCGTCGGTCGAAGCCCTTCAGTATATTGTAACTGATCTCCCTTTCAAGATAATTACTTATGTGTGCTACGGTATTTTGGTCTACTTCTTATCCCAACTACAGCAAGAAGCTGGGAAGTTCTTTTTCTACCTTTTGGTTCTCATTTTTACTGCGTTTGCTATCGCCAACTACTTTCAAATGCTGGCATCATGGTCCAAGGCTCCTGAATCTGCCCTTGCACTTGCGGGTGCCTCGATTATCGTTATTTTTGTTTACTCCGGAGTAAGTTATATGCCAACATCTTTTGAATTTTTTTCTAACCTTTTAGTACATTGTGGCTTCTCCCAACATGCACCCATGGTTCAAGTGGCTCTCTTATCTCAATCCTCTCCGATATGGCTTTGAAAGTCTGATGGCCAATGAGTTTCATGGAGCTGAGATCCCTTGTGACCTTTTAGTTCCCAGTGGAGCTGGGTATGAAAATATAACCCTTGCCAACCAGGTTTGCACATTCACTGGAAGCGTTGCTGGTAAAGCTACTGTTAATGGTGCTACCTATATTTCCATTGCCTACGAATATTCCTGGAGCCACGCGTGGCGCAACCTGGGAATTGTTATTGCGTTCTTGGTTGGCTTTGCAACTCTCAATACCATTGGTACGGAATACCTCAGTCCAATGTCCGGCGGCGGTGATATCCTTTTGTTCAAGCGCGGTAATTTGCCTGACAAGGAGATTGAGGAAGAGGTTATGGATGTTAGCCAATTCAATAAGCAGTCGACCAGACTCCAAGATGACGAACCTGATATTTTCTCTTGGCAAAACATCAATTATACTGTTCCAGTTGCAAATGGTACCAGGCAGCTTCTTAACAATGTTCAAGGATATGTGAGGCCCGGTACAATGACTGCTTTAATGGGAGAATCTGGTGCTGGAAAAACCACTCTTCTTAATGTTTTGTCTCAGCGTGTCAGCACTGGTGTCATTACTGGTGACTTATTTGTCAATGGCCATGTTGCTGATAGCTCTTTTAAGCGGTCAACAGGCTACGTTCAACAGCAGGATTTGCATCTCGTTGAGTCTACTGTCCGTGAAGCGCTTCAATTTTCTGCTCGTCTTCGTCGACCCAGTAGCATCCCAGATGCTGAAAAAATGGAATACGTTGAAAAAATCATTGAACTTCTTGGCATGACATCTTATGCAGAGGCATTTGTTGGTCTGGTTGGTCAGGGATTAAATGTTGAACAGCGCAAGAAATTGTCCATTGGCGTCGAATTGGTTGCCAAACCTTCTTTGCTACTTTTCTTGGATGAGCCTACTTCTGGTCTTGATTCACAGTCTGCTTGGGGTGTCATTCTGCTCATGAAGCACCTCGCTGCGGCAGGTCAGTCTATTCTTTGCACAATCCACCAACCTTCTGCAACTCTCTTTGAGGAATTTGATCGCCTTCTACTGCTTAAAAAGGGCGGTCAAACAGTCTACTTTGGAGACGTTGGTGAAAACTCGAGTACATTGACCAACTACTTTTCTCGCAATGGTGCTCGCCAGTGTGGGCCAACTGAAAATCCTGCGGAGTATATCCTTGAATGCATTGGAGCTGGTGCAACTGCATCTGTAGATGAGGACTGGGGTCAAATCTGGGAAGATTCTCCTGAGTATCAGGCTGTTACGAGAGATATCAATGAACTTCATTCTGAGCTTCAAGCTCGCCCTCCAAAGGTAATCGCCCCTCATATGACTTCGACCTTTGCTGTTGGATATTTTACTCAACTGAAAACCGTGTACACTCGCACAGCTTTGCAGTTTTGGAGATCTCCCAGTTATATTATGGCCAAACTTATGATGATGATTGTTGGTGGTCTTATTACTGGTTTCACTTTCTGGAATCTTAGCAGTAGTCTCATTGGACTTCAAGGTGCCATGTTTGGCGTGTTTCTTTATGTTGTTCTTTCCCAACCTCTGTCTAATCAGATTTCAGTCTTTGCTGCGCAGTCAAGAGATCTATATGAAGCAAGAGAATCTTCTTCGAACACGTTCCATTGGTCCACATTGTTGATCTCTCAGCTTTTGGCCGAGCTCCCTTACCACATTGTATTTAGTACAATTCTCTACTGCTGCTTTTACTTCCCGATTAAATACAACCGGGGCGCCGAATATGCTGGTTACTTTTTCTTTGTTGCTTGCATCCTTTTCCAATTGTTCTATGTGAGTTTTGCACTCGCTGTGTTGTACTTTTCGCCTAACGCTGCGTCTGCTGCTATCATCAACGCGCTACTGTTTTCCTTCATGATTGCTTTCTGTGGTGTCACTCAACCAGTTACACAGATGCCAAAATTCTGGACGTTTATGTACAAGACCTCGCCGCACACATATTTCATTCAGTCTCTTGTAGGCGCTGTGCTACATGGCCGCCCTGTTATCTGCAAGCCAGCTGAATTTAATGTGTTCCAGCCGCTCGCAGGTCAAACATGCGTAGGATTTGCTGGCTCATTCGTCGACAGGGTTGGAGGATATTTGAATAATCCATCAGCTACCAGCAACTGTGAATACTGCCGTTACTCAGTCGGTGACGAGTACATGCTGACAGTGGGAATCAAGTACGCTTACAAGTGGAGAAATGTTGGATTTCTTTGTGCATACATTATTTTCAATGTTGTTGCCATGTTGGGCTTGTTCTACCTCTTTCGCGTGAAAGTGTGGAAGATGCCTAAGATTTTTGCTGGCAAGCAAAAGAGCGAGGTGGTTGAACCTGAAAAGAGACAAGCATCTGAGAGTTTCTAGAGCTTTTTCTTTAATTTTTAATAAGATGAAATAAAATGAAATAAGATAATAAGAAGATGTAATTAATTAAATTAAATAGACCATTCACTGGGGTTCCAAAGATTGATATCGTGCTGTCTTCTGCGGCTGTAAGTCGAGACGTGTTCAGGGTTCAACATCCTGATAAGTATGTCGACGGTCGACCTACAATACTTGATATATGGTTTCTCTTGCGATTACACAAAAAACATTGCTCTTTTGCAGATTAAATTGATAGAAGGATATAATAGAAAAGACGTGATTAAAGTGATAATCATGGTGATCGATGTGTTTTCAATTGCTGATGCCACCACATTTCAACCAAATTATTAAAAATTACAAACTCAACCGTCAAACCTCCCAACGATGATGCGATTTCAAGGATTAATTTCTGTGTCAGTTGTAGTAAAGGATGACTGAAAATTATACATGAATTATAAATGAATCCAGCAATTAACAACATCCGAACGCTTTGATAAAACTATTTAAAACGCTCTCAATCCCTCGTATATCGTCTTTTTTCTTTCCTCATCAACATTCTTACTTATCTCTAACTCTTAATCAACAACAACATCCAACATCAATATCATCATCACTCACAATGGCACCCAAGATCGCAATCATCTACTACTCCACTTGGGGTCACATTAGACAACTCGCTGTTGCTGCCCAGAAAAGCATTCAGGCTGCTGGTGGCTCCGCTGATCTCTATCAAATTCCTGAAACACTGTCCAAGGAAGCTCTTGAGAAGCTTTACGCCGCTCCCAAGTCTGATGACCCAATTGCTTCTGCTGAGACTTTGACCAAGTACGACGCTTTTCTGTTTGGAATTCCTACTCGTTATGGTAACTTTCCTGCGCAATGGAAGACCTTTTGGGACGCCACTGGCGGCCTCTGGGCTGCTGGCGCTCTTGCTGGTAAATATGCTGGTCTCTTTGTCTCTACTGGCGGCCAAGGAGGTGGACAAGAAGTTACTGCTTTGAACAGTATCTCTACTTTGACTCACCATGGAATTATCTATGTTCCTCTTGGTTACAAAAGTGCCTTCCCTCTACTTACCAACCTGACTGAAGTGCATGGTGGTTCTCCTTGGGGAGCTGGTACCATTGCCGGTGGTGACGGTTCCAGACAGCCCTCTGCCTTGGAGAAGGAGGTTGCCGAAATCCAGGGTAAAACTTTCTACGAGACCGTCGCAAAAGTTTTCTAAATTCAATAGCATTTAAACATAAAGGCGTAATATTTTATTTCAATATTAACACCAGTAATTTTTTATTAAAGGAACGTTAGAAGTGGAGGGACGAAGAATATCGAGAGGACGAAAAAAAAAAAAAAAAAAAGAGTGAATATGAAACCGCCCTCCTGTGAGCTAGCACTAACAATTGTTAACTTCGTCAATATAACCGTTTGTGTTTAGACTTTCGCGCTAGGTTTTTACTGGAGCCATATCATCTTCATTTCAATCAGATTTTCTACTCTTTCTTCCACTGGCGGAATTCCAGCTTCCATTTCAAGGACTGCTATAGGTGTTGAACGATCTGCTCCAAGTAGGCATCTCATGAAGGCTCCACTTTTTGATCTGTTCCTTTTCAAACGTTTGTTGCTAGACTTTAATGCCATATTCAAGAATGGGGTCCACGCAAGAGAGATACAGAGATTTAATCGCCATCGCGCTTCTCCCAGTCGCTGAATGGTCGCGAAAGCTGCTTTTGCTTGGTCTGTCTTTGTTTTCACATGATTAAATGAAGCACTTGAAAGTTCTATCAAAATTGCATGAAATATGGCAATTTTTTCTGTTTTTATGTCACGTATAAATTAGCGGAAAATAAAAAAAATTGGAGCGATGTGGCGCAGAGGAAGCGCACGGGGCTCATAACCCCGGGGTCCTAGGATCGAAACCTAGCATCGCTATATTTTTTAGTTTCCTCACAACTTGAGTATGTTGTGAGCCCGAATTTTTTTCAAATTTATTTCAATTTCTAGCTCACATATGCTGATCATGACCTGGTGCACAAGAATCCATGTTGTAAACCCTCCTTGTCATGACCCTAAACAAACACCTACTCATTGAAGAAGCGCTCCACCAGGCGTTTCTCCGAGTGAGGCATGTGCGACCTGTCTATCGCCAGGTAAGCGTGAAAATAAATTGATTCTAAAGCTTTGCTAACTCTGGTGTGAGTAGAAAATCCTTGACCTGGAAAAAGCCAGTTGGAAACAAGCTATCGGGTGCGTTGAGCCAATCGCTAAACTACGGCTTTCATTGAACGAGATCCATGAGCTTCAGACAAACGAGCTTCCTTTGTGCAAAGTTCGCGAGGTCCTAGTGAAGGACATATGGTTCCGGTATTTACAACAGCAAAGCGAATCGCGAATTGGCTGGAAGCTGGACGTGACAAACAAGGGCCTAAGAACGAATAGCAAGGGACCATCCATATTAAGACGTATTCCAAACACGTTTGCTCCAGTTACCGAAATCACCAAACCTTTGCGTGGTTTTATGACGCCAAGAACTCTGCCAAAATATTCAATATCTTCAATTGCGGAATCATACTCGAGCTACTCCAAACTGTCTAAAGCCGCGATAACGTCTCATTACATTTACAGTAAGCCAGAAGTGGTCTACATCGACACACAAAACCAACAAGAAGTACAGCATAATGATCTTGAGGGTGTCTCAGCGAATTTCAAACTGAAACCTCAAAAAGTTCCACACAGCTCTGCATATTCGATTCCATTAAAGCTAGTGCCCCAGAGCGCTAGCCCAGGAAATTCGGCTCCTTTAATTCTTAGTGTTACAATCGACAGATTGGAACTGCTGCCAGGATTGTCAGGGTTTGCCATCGATAAAGCGTCTGTGCTCTATTCCAAAGTGCGAAAAATGAAGGTTCATCACCCACTGATTCCAGAAAATGAAAGCCAAGCTGGTGCAAATCGGTTTGTGCCTGTTGTAGGCGTGAAGGACGGTCCATCGAATCTAACACCAATTTATGCTGGAAACGATCAGAATTCATTGGACCTAGCTATTGAACATGAACTAAATGTAGTGAAATCTGTTGACATCCATGGGGCCGTGAATTATCAAACCTTCATGGGGTACATTCCAAATCTAGTGGAAGAAAATGGTAGAATGTACCTGAAAATGGCCCATGATCCAGAAAACAAAGCAGCCATTTTTCAAGATAGAAATAATCTTCCAATTGAACTGGCCAATGAAGCAATATACCAGTACTTGTCTAAAGTACATGGTAGTTTATTGGTCGCAGTTGAAAAGATCAATGAAGCGAGCCACACTGTTCCAGGCTATCTTGAACCAGTGATTGTCACGAAATGGTTTGTCAATGCCCCAAAAGTCCGAGCAGATTACATGGAAACACAAATTACCGAAAAGTTCAGTCATGTAGCCAGTTTGGATGAGTTCAATGGCGTTAAGGACTTTCCGCTTGTTGAGGCGGGGGTTAATGGACTTCATGCGTGGCGGTTTGGGCTTGAAAGTGATGCATCCCTGGAGCACAGCAAGTCATTCACATACCGACGGAGTAGTAGCCGTGTGGAAGGTCGTTGCGTGCTTTTGCCATGGGCTTTGAAAGTATATGAAGAAAGTGAATCCACAGGACCTGCCAAAATGCCAGTCGTTTTGGAAAAAGATGAAGATTTGTTGAAAAAGCTGTACTTGATGTATGCGCTCAACGGATACTCAACAGGAACCTCGATTGTCGTCCCACAAAGAATTACCACAATTACGGCAGAACTAAATAGGAAGCTTACTTTACAGGACCTAGATGACCTTAGAAAAGGAATCCCAGTCCAAACCGTTGTTAGTACGGGGATCAAACCAACACCTGAGTCTGGCGCTCGAAAATGCTCAAATGACATGCTGCGCGGAGTTTTGATAGGCACACTAGAACGAACAAAGTCAAACTCTACATTGAATCAAGTTGTCATCGAAGACGTCCAAGGGATTCTCTCACTTTTATACTACGCCACTACCTATTTTCCACTACTCAAAGGGATTTCAAAAAATGGATCATCACTTTCCGCTGAGGATTTTTCATATGTGCAAGTTTATGAAAGCTACATCTTGTATGAGCTCTCGGAACTTCAGCAGCGGTATGAATCTGATATG
The DNA here is from genome assembly GCA_030563985.1 of Geotrichum restrictum. Classification (NCBI taxonomy): domain Eukaryota; kingdom Fungi; phylum Ascomycota; class Dipodascomycetes; order Dipodascales; family Dipodascaceae; genus Geotrichum; species Geotrichum restrictum. The sequence goes on along the minus strand of JAJMKT010000116.1, from coordinate 28,655 downwards.
GATGCGCATGACTTTTTCAGCGCTCGTGAAAGTGTTGATGCGGCAATTCTTCTGATTGCAGGAAAGTACAAACCAGCCTTGACATGCGATAATTTGGATATTTTGTCATTTGAGAGGGCTGGCGTATGTGTAAAGGTGTACACCCTAATAATGAAGACACTGCACAGAATGGTTTACCCGTTCTACCCGGACCTGGCTTTACACATGTCTACCAAAATTAATGCAGGCGATGGTCATCGCCTCAACAGCCCCCAAAAGCCACACTTGCTGTTGAAGGACAGCCTACCGATTGTCCTTACCACCGACCATCATCATGCACCTGGCCAGCTCATGTTCACTCTTATTGAGTCCATTGAATCGGTCTTGGCTTCATCAAATTTACCACGTCGCCGGTATCGCGGATATGTGTGCACAGAGAATTATTCCATTTTTGGTTACGAGACGAGGGACGATTTAAATGAAAGAATTATGTTACTAGTGAAACGTATTACTCGTGTTCGACGGTTAATGACACCAGAGGTAACCAATATTTTTAACAGCGGGCGCATCAAGACCACTAAGTTATTAGATGGTGTGTACTTACAGTCTTTTGATGATGAGGCATGGATATCGAAGGAGGATTATAAAAATAATAGGGAGGAACAAAAAAAACTGCGTGAAGAGCTAGGACTCTAAAGAGAGAAAAACATCTATTAGACTATTAGGATTACATTTTGTATATATATTATATTTCACATTTAGGATTGCGATGCATTTTCAAGAATTATATGACCTTTAAAGCTGAGAGGTAAGGCAATTTAGATGTGGAGCTGCTGTAAGGGAAAGCATTGACTTAAATGTAGCAAGATCATCAATATCAACAGCAGGCAGAGAAATCGCATTGGACAAGGTCGGCTTTCTAGCCTCTCCCTCCAAGTTCAGTACCAAACACGCCCTTCCAGACCCTCCAGGTGCAATGAATTCATCATACAGGTTCAAGACATCCTGAATTTCTAGTGTCTTTAATATCTCAATATCACGCTCCCGACCACCAAATCGATAATACCCAGATGACAACTCGTCGAAATAAAATTCAGCTTCTTTCTCGAGGTTCTGAAACTTGGCAGACTTTTTTGCAACCAAGCTACTCACGAACTGGTCAAATTTAGCTAAACTCAAGCCGTTGCTGTTGTCATTTCCGTTTTCGTTAGTAAAACTCTTGTTATCAGTAGGAGTCAATTTCTCACGCAGATGGGTACCCAAAAACTTGTCAACTCGTGAGCTGAGATATGAAGCATCATGCTCGCTTCCCTGAACAAGTATGCGATAGCCAAAAGTAGTTCGTGTGTGCCGGAGACCGCTAAACACAATGTAACCAAGCTGCTCTTGTGTGCGCAGAAAATGAAATGCGGGTTCTTGCGCAATTGAGGCCAAAAGCTCTAGTGTAACTCTTAGTCTGTCGTTCGTGAGCATACCGACCTGGCAAAACACCTCCGTGCAAGAGTTTACATTGGTAGGCGGGCTGAGCTGAATCGTGTATCGGTAAAATGCGTTAGACAAATCAGTTAGGATATATGATCGAAGACGAACATTTTGAGAAAGTGCAAACTGTGGCAACGGGGTAATAATTTGCATGGTCAAATCTGCAATATTAAATGCGTCGCGTTCAGTGAGATTTCCAACAACCATAATCTCTGCAGTTGTCTGGCGCAAAATTTCAGCTACAAAAAAGATCATATCCCCGTATTGAATATCGTTCAATGCATGCTCTACTTCGTCGGGAGTCCAAGTTTGCTCATTCAGCAGGTAGTCCATATGTACGCCAACCTGCATATAAGGGCTACTCAGGGCCGCGTTTCTGTAGTCTGTCAGTGTGTTCTCTTTCAAAAAATTAAAAAGGGCCTCGTCAAACTTCAAGTTCTTGAAACCCGATAACACATGGCTGAGCAAGACAGGGAGCTTTTCACTATATCCGGAAGCGTTCAGGTCAACTCCATCACGCGTTGTAGACGCAGACCATTTTAGCCCTGCTATTTCAGCATCATAGGCAAACGATCGCAGTGCAGCCTCAACCATGTGTATTAGCAGGTCCGTCTTAGCATGATTAGATGGTGAGCTGTGAGCTACAGGCGTGCGCAAGTAGATTCGGACTCTCGCCCTGGGAGTTCCGAAGGTGTCGTCTTCCTTGTACCATAATTTCAGCTGGTTAGAACTTTTGAGCAGAGTAGGGCGGCGTTTTGATTTCGATGCAGGCGCCGCCAACGTGCGCAAAACGTAAAGATTAGTTGGGAGGAATTGGTTTGGTTTGGGTAAGCTGAGATGTGGATTCAGCTCGACTCCCTTCAAAGTGCTGATAAGCTCTGACGAGAGTCTGCTAACCGAGTAAGGCGTGCCATACCATTTCTCTACTCGATCAACGTGTACAGACGGCGCAACAAGCGTTGCACGAAAGTTATCAGGATTCAAGTACGCGATGGTTTGCGCAATAATGTCTGAATCAAACGTTCGGAACAGAGTCGAGCTCAACAACCATTTATTAGGTATGGGCTTGTGCATGTGAGCCGCGAATTGAGAAGTGGTGGTTTCTGCTTTACTTTTCTCCTGATACAAAAAGTCCACCTCAGCCATGGTCTGAAGCTCCTTAAATAGCCATTCGTGAACGGGGGAGCTGGCCAGCAATTTCAAGTACTGGAATATGACACTCAGCACTTGCTCATAGTGGTCTAAGCCAGCAGGAGTGAGGATGATCTCAATCATAAAGTGGTCATAACCAGCAGCAACATTGATTTCACACGCATTAAGATCTACAGCCCATCTGCGGCTTTTGAGGAAATGGAACAACGAACCAATTCCTTCATGACCAACGCAATGGGCGATATACCTGGTTGGCTTAGATTCGTAGTTATTACTTTGGTCTGGGATAGGAAACTTCAAGATGAGACGTTTGATATCTTGTACAGGACGAGTTTGAATCAATTGTCCAAGGTGGCTATGGGAGTAAGGAGCCGAGGGATAAGCGGGAGGTGGAAGGTTAAGGTTCTTGATTGGCGAAAATAAAGTAAATGCCCATTGCTCTAAGAGGTCCAGCGGCTCACGGCCTATGATGCATAATTTCATGATGTTGGATGAATACTGGGTGTTGTAAAACTCGAGCAACCTGGCGTGGACATCAATGTTCTGCTTGGCTGGGCCTGTCTCAAGGGTCTCTAAATTTCCTGTACAGAACTTTGAGACTGGATGATCTAAGTTAGAAGTAGACCTCTCAAGTTGGTGCAATCTCCAGATATCATTTTTTAGGTTCTTTTTGTTTTCAGAATCAACTGCTCTTACTTCACTGTGCTGACAAGATTTATTGAACAATGGATGTATAAAGAACTGCGCAAACCTGTCCAGAGTTCCGTGCAAGCTGGTATGATCGATAGAAAAGTGAAAGTTAGTATGTTCAGCGACAGTGTAAGCATTTGAGGAGCCCGAATGAGATGCTAGATAAGCTCTGTATTCGTTTACGACGGGATATTTGGCGGTGCCCATAAAAAGCAAATGTTCGCAAAAGTGGGCCAGTCCATTTAAATTTTCAGGGTCGGCAAAGGATCCCACGTTGACATCGAGGGCCGCAGATGCTTTGTCTGTTTCAGCATCGTGGATAAGAAGAACTTCTAGAGCATTGGGAAGGGCGATGTGTTTATAAGTACGTGTGTCAAGCAAGGGCTTATCGGTGAGGTAGATAGGCTCAAGAAAGGACTGAAGGGCCATTTTTACTGTAAACGAGTGTGAATATGAAGAATGCGACGGATTGTTCAGAGAAGATGTAAGGATCATGGACGGTATATATAAAGATCATAATTGTAGTGGAGTCGTATCAGTTGCACCTTGCAAGTTATTGCAATGTTACACTCGGCTGAGGGGGGAGTAAAGGATCGCGAAGGGAACTGCTTAAAACAAGGAAGAGACATCTCACAGTAACAGAAACAGAAGGTTTATAAGGGGCCGCCATGGCGGTTGCGTCTTATTTCAGGTTCATGCCGCAAAAATAGGTAACGATCACAAATAAAAAAATGTCCAAGCTCTTATTAAACTGCAGGGACCCTGAAAACGCAAGGCGACTGCAGGACCTTAAAGATCATCACATTGGTTCAATTGACTACAATAAACGGTAGATTAATAATTTGACTCAACTTAACAATATATTTTTATACCCGGCTACCATGGCCTTTCTACATTCATGTCTCGTCCCTTAATACAATAAAGTCTAAACGCTGTTAGTCTTGGACGTTATCTGAGCCTGCTTGACCAGCGAAATAGGAGCATCCATTTTAGGTAGAAGCAGCTCAATTACTCTGATCTTATCTGGCGTGGCAAACTCCTTGTTTACAAACAACGTGTCGAGCTCACCCACAGAGCCAATCGTCAAAGACTCTGAGTTCTTGGCGTTGAATAGTTCGAGTAATTTGGTGTACTTCCAGGGGTTGATGTCGTTATACCCGGCAGTCTCACCATGAATCAGACGCTCAATTGTGTATCCATCATTGTTCAATATGAACAGGTATGGCTTCAGGTTCCAGCGCACCATAGTTGAAATGGCCTGAACCGTCAGCTGCAACGAGCCATCACCCACGAACAACAACACACGACGCTTGGGGTCAATCTCCTCCAGGCCTAAAGCAGCACCCAATGCAGCGCCGACCGAGTAACCGATTGACCCCCACAGTACCTGCGAAATACCAATGGTTTGCTTTGGGAACACTGTGTTGAGAATTCCAAACGAAGAAGTTCCTGTTTCAGTCACAATGACATCACCAGGTTGAAGGAACCCAGACAGGCGCGTCCACAAGTAGTCCTGGCTTAGTTTGCTATTCGTTCCGGGATGTAAGTCGACCTTGCTCTTGACCCGAGGAACTGGAGCTGCAGATTCAGTCTCACGCTTTGAAAGTTTGGGAATTAGGTTCTGCAACACTGGCTTCATCGACACATTTTCGTAGTTTGCTCTTTTGATCTTGATGTGATCTGAATGGAACTCGACAATGTTGCGAGTGTTGTAACTGTAGGTAAAAGATCCAGTGTTGAAGTCACTCAACAAGGCACCAATAGATATAATCAAGTCTGCATGTTCAACAACCGCGCTAACCTCGGGAGCTGACAATGAGCCCACATAGCACCCACCGAACCGAGGGTTACTTTCATCAAATACAGATTTTCCCATGGGTGTAGAAAACACAGGGAAGTTTGTAGCAGCGGCTAGCTGGGCGGTTTCCTTACGGACATCATGACGAGAAGCACAAGCGTCCACTAAAATGATGGGTGACTTCGCTTTGCTGATGAGCTCAATAATACTTGCAATGACCTCATCTTGGGCCTCCTCATTATTAGGTGGAAGCGACAAGTCAATTGGGGTGTCAAGAAGCTTGGAATCGAGTTTGAGTTCACCCATCTGAGTTGGGATAGCAATGTAGACTGGTCTCTGATGCAAGAAGGCGGTTCTAAAGGCATCGTCAATTTTAGCAGCAACAGTAGACAAGTCATCAAGGATATAAGACTTGTCAGAAATATATTCAGACATTTTCTTGTAGACCGTGTAGTCGCCATTGCCCAGTGTGTGATGCAGCAACAACTTTTTGTTTTGTGAAGAGGTTGCGGGAATGCCTGCAATGTGAACTAGACCAACGTGCTCGGCAAAGGCGCCGGCCACAGCATTGAGAGCCGAGAGCTCACCAACACCAAAAGTTGTCACCAGAACGCCGAGGCCCTTAACGCGTGAGTATCCATCAGCCGCGTATCCTGCGTTGAGCTCGTTTGTATTACCAACCCAACGCAAGCCGTCAACTTCGTAAATGTGGTCGAGTAGGGCGAGGTTAAAATCTCCGGGGACACCGAAGACGGAATCGACGCCGAGTTGCTTGACTCGGTTGAAGAGATAGTTTCCAACAGTGATTTCAGGCATTGTAATTCGAGATAGTTGAGCGCAATTGAGGGTGATTGATAAGGAAGAAGGAAAGAAAAAAAGGACAGAATGTTGCTTTTATACGTAATAGATGGGCTCATTTTGAGCGCTTTAAGCCTAGCTAGCCTAAATACAGTGTTTTTAGATACCGGCCGGTAGAAAAATTCCAAAAATTCCAAAAATTCCGAAAATTAATTTTTGAACTTGACGGTTTCGACTGCAATGTTGCGGTAAACTAATTGGTGCCGCTGCCGGTTGCAGATCCCCTTGTGTCCACCTCCACCTCGAGTCCTCGACCACTGTTAACGCAATACTGCACAGAACAAACACTCTCATGACAACAACTTTTTTTTTCAATTGTTACTATAATCAATACATGCTAATATTCCACATCCAAATAAATTATTTAAGCCTTGGCAGCGGCCATCTTGTTCAAAGCAGAGCCGTATCTGAACCACTCAAGCTGCTCAGCGTTGTAAGTGTGAGACAGCTCAGTCTCCCAGGCAGGACCCTCCTTGGGGGTGACGATCATCTTGACATGCTTGCCAGGAGCAAGATCCTTCAGGCCAACCAAGGAAATCTTGTCAGCGGGGTCAATCTTGTCGTAGTCAGCAAAGTCAACAAAGTTAAGAGGAAGCAGACCCTGCTTCTTCAAGTTAGTCTCGTGGATACGGGCAAACGACTTGGTAATGATTGCGAATCCACCAAGGTATCTGGGCTCAAGAGCAGCATGCTCACGAGAAGATCCTTCACCAAAGTTCTCACCACCAATGACAACCCACTTGATGCCCTCGTCTCTGTAAGAGATGGCAGTCTCGGGAACACCGTTCCAGACACCAGTGATCTGGTTCTGAATGTTGTTGGCTTCGCCGTTAACAATGTTGATAGCACCAATCATGTAGTTGTTGGAAATGTTCTGCAAGTGACCGCGGTACTTCAACCAGGGGCCAGCCATGGAAATATGATCAGTAGTGGTCTTACCAAGGGACTTGATAAGAATGGGGAGCTCAACAGCGTCCTGACCATCCCAAGCCTTGAAAGGAGTGAGCAGCTGCAGACGGTCAGAGGTAGGAGAAACGGCAACCGAGACAGAAGAACGGTCAGCGGGAGGAGCGTTGTAGGTGTCCATACCGGGATCGTATCCGTTAGTGGGCAGACCGAGTCCAGTGGGCTCAGCAAGCTTGAACTCCTTACCCTCTGAGTCCTTAAGGAAATCAGTGAGAGGGTTAAATCTCAAGTCACCGGCAATGGCGAAAGCTGTGACAAGATCGGGGGAAGCAACGAAAGCATGGGTGGCAGGGTTAGAATCGTTACGGGCAGTGAAGTTACGGTTGTAAGAAGAGACAATAGTGTTCTTGTCACCCTTCTTGATGTCTTGACGATCCCACTGACCAATGCAGGGACCACAAGCGTTAGCAAGCACAAGACCACCGAAGTCAAGGAAGGTCTGGAGCTGTCCATCACGCTCAATGGTAGCACGGATCTGCTCGGAACCGGGAGTAACAGTGTAGATAGACTTGGACTTAAGACCATGGGCCATGGCGTCACGGGCGATGGAAGCAGAACGCTCCATGTCCTCGTAAGATGAGTTGGTGCAAGATCCGATAAGACCAACCTTGACCTCAAGAGGCCAGTTCTGCTCAACGGCAACTTCCTTCAACTTGGAGATGGGAGTGGCTAAATCAGGAGTGAATGGGCCATTGACATATGGCTCGAGAGTGCTCAGGTCAATCTCGACAAGCTGGTCGTATTCAGCACCCTCATCAGCAGAAAGAAGGTCCTTCTGGTACTGTTTGGCAAACTGTGCAATAGGACCACGGCTAGTAGAGTTCAGGTAGGCCTCCATGGAAGGGTTAAAGGGGAAAACGGATGTTGTAGCACCGATCTCGGCACCCATGTTGCAAATGGTACCCATACCAGTGCAAGAAAGAGCGTCAACACCCTCACCAAAGTACTCAACAATGGCACCAGTACCACCCTTGACGGTAAGAATACCAGCAAGTTTAAGGATGACATCCTTGGGAGAAGACCAGCCAGAAAGTTGACCAGTAAGCTTGACACCAATAATCTTAGGTGCCTTAAGCTCCCAAGCAAGGTCAGCCATGACATCAACGGCGTCTGCACCACCGACACCAATGGCAAGTTGACCAAGACCACCAGCGTTGGGAGTGTGTGAATCGGTACCAATGAGCAGAGCACCGGGGAAAGCGTAGTTTTCAAGAACAATCTGGTGAATGATTCCAGAACCAGGACCCCAGAAACCAATGTTGTATTTGGCAGTGGCAGTAGCAAGGAAATCGTAAACTTCCTTGTTAATATCCTTGGCACGGGCCAAATCCTTAGGGCCACCAACCTGAGCTTGAATCAAATGATCACAGTGAACTGTAGTGGGGGTAGCAACTGCAGGCAAACCGGCAGACATGAACTGAAGAATGGCCATCTGGGCAGTAGCATCTTGGCAGGCAACACGATCAGGGCGAAGCTTGAGGTAAGAAACACCACGCTCAATGTCCTGCTCATGGGGCTTGTCGAGATGTCCATAGAGAACCTTCTCGGCATATGTCAGGGGTCGGTTGAGTCTGGCCTTGACAATGTTGACATTCTCAATGTTCTTCTTGTAGTTGATGAAGTTCTCCTTCTCCCAGACGTTCTGGAATACCTTGGAGTCCCTTGTAATTTGTGAGTCTGCAGCGGTAGCAAACTGTCGGCACGAGGCTCGAATAGTGCCCTAAAGCAATGTTAGGCACAATTCCAATTTCAAAATAGAGCGCTGTAGCTTGCGGTATAAATTACGTAAACAAGCAGCCACAGCCAAGAAGCGCGTGATGGTAAAAGATAGGCCAAGAATACCGGTAGCTCGCGGAACGACTGGCAAGCTTATTAAAGCTGCAATTCTATTGGAGTAATGGCTGCTGAAAAGCGGTGAGGGTAATTGAAGGATTCCCGTAGTGAGAACGTTGAGCTACACAGCTGGCGCAAACGGGCTCGAAGGAGTAGTAAAATGAGGAGAAATACTTACCGATTTCAGGGCGTGTAGTCTTGAAGACAGCATATTGTGTGGTGATGTGTAATTAAAGGGTTGAAGAACAGAAGAAAGAAGGAAAGAAAGAAAGAAAGAGAAAAAGAAGAAAAAAAAGTGAGAAATTGGAGGATAAGAAGCTGCTTAAATATATTTTCACGTATTTTCCTCGAAGGGCCACTGATAAATATTGACTTCGTGGAAGCGAGTAATAGCGAACTCGAACAATAGTAAAATCAGCATTTACTATGGGAAATCAAGTTATAGGGTCTCCAGTTCTCATGAGATAATCAATTAGTCAGCATAGTATAATGTTAAAAGGCAGCCAATCACAGACAGTTGATTATTTTACACGTATACCAATATTTAGGTAAAAGAATATGGGGATCGTTATGCTCCTTGACGCTGCTGCTGCTGCTGCTGCTTTTGCCGGTGTTCCGACCATTCTCAACTTCAAACCCGATCGATATTAAGGGACCAGCAGCGCCCTCGATATAATTAGACTGTGACCCATTGCACCGAGGCCCATGTCTCGCCATCGGGTTCCCCAGATTCTTCGCCATTGCAAGCTTAATTATCGGAGGGCTTGTAGGGCTCGTAGGAACGCTATATTTTAGCAGCGAGCGCCATGATTATTTTAATTCATGAACTGCGAACATCGGCCTTCTGTTGGAACAGTAATTTGGAAACGTAATGCCGAGTACTAGGGCTCTTCTCCGCGCAGGCCTCAGCTGTGAGCATGCGTGCACAAAATACATCATCGTGACTTCGGCCGAGATCGGCTTTGGCTTAGTAAGTCATGACTTGGCAACAAACACCGGAGTTCGGTGTTTCGACTAGCTAATATATCGATCTACCGGTAGGGCCTGGGCCTGGGCCTGAGGCTGAGGTACATTCACCATATTCTTGTCTACCGGTACTAAAAAGTTTTACCCGGTTGCCCGCCTATTATGAGCTGAAATATGGGGTAGACGTCAATTCTACGATTTAATTGGTTGATCAGCTATTTTCCCTAAAAGGTAAGAAAGATCTCGGCTCAATATCTTCTATTGATGCGCTAGTCTATGTAAAATCATGATCACTTTAGAATTCCGTGAAGAGTCTACTCTCACAAATGTTCATTTGTATCCTTGACTATCACCACCTCCTCCTGTTGGAGGAAAATTTTGGTGAAGATGGTTATGGCTCTGAACTTTATGAGCTCCCAGTGATTGCTGAGACGAAGATTGAGCTTTAATATAGTGCTGTTGTTGTTGCTGTTGTTGCTGTTGCTGTTGTTGCTGTTGCTGTTGTTGCTGTTGCTGTTGTTGGAGTTGCTGTTGCTGTTGCTGCTGCTGCTGATGCTGATGCTGTTGTTGCTGAAGTTGTTGAGGGTCCAAAGGAATCTGGAGAGCGTGTTGGTGAAGCAATGGTGACGTCTGATACCCCATACTAGAACCTCCCATACCACTGTCATAGTTAAAGCCTGACACATGCCCTCCATAGTCAGCAGAGTACTTTCCCACAATCTTCTCTAAAGCTTTGGCTAGCAATTTCCATTGAAACACCTTGACATCCTTTTCAATATTTCTTGGCTTTGGCGCTGGGAACGACATTATGAGCTTGAAGAAGTCTCCTGAATTGGCTTTCCCTTTGGATACCGTTAATGGATGATATCCCTCTAAGTTTCGGCGGATGCGGTTCTTCTCTTCAACAGTGAACTTGGCGTCAATCAACTGCTCTAATAAATAAATACAATCTACACTCGTGACGAAACATTCCTGTCGCTTGTCCCAGAGAATACAGCTGATGCAAGGAATGCTTTGAGTGTACTTGTCGGCGTCCAGAGGGCTAAACTCAACAACAACTGCTGACCCGCGCTGGTGCCGCTTGAATTGCACAAGCCTTCTTCGTGCTTGAGACTCTTCAGGGCTCCATCCTTGGGGGATTAAATCAAGGTTCCCAACAATCTCTAAACTAGCTTTGACGGCCTCATTGACCACATGTTTGGGTCCCCCAATGGCCCCCATCCCAAGGCTCATTGTAGCTTGTGATAAAGCTGTCGTGCGAACTAGCTGTGGGACAGCTATCGATTGATATGGCATTGATTGCATGGAAAGTTGTTGATGTTGCTGTTGCTGTTGGGTTACGTGAGGTTGGTGAGTGAAGTTACGAGGTTGGAGATAGCCAGTTGGGAGATTCCAGGATAAATCTTGAACGGGTCCGCCTTCATATGTATTCGAGTACGGTGGAGACCCATAGTAAGATTGAGAGTAATATTGCTGCTGGCCCTGCGGCTGCTGATGCTGTGCTTGACTTGAGTCATGAACATTTGGATCAAAGAATGATGACGCAGATTGTTGATGATATTGTGCAAGTGGGGCGTACATTGTAGAATCTAATGGCGATAGTGGTATATTCGAAATTGCTCCAATACTACTAGTGCTAGAGCCACGTTGATGATGCGCGTAGTATGGTTGTAGCTGTTGTTGCTGTTGTTGCTGCTGCTGTTGTTGTTGCTGCTGCTGCTGCTGTTGTTGTTGTAGCTGCTGCTGTTGTTGTAGCTGCTGCTGCTGCTGTAGAGGCGGCACTTGCTGCTGATGAGGGCTAAAATTGCTTCTCATTTGGAGCTCCGGAGATTGCCGATAATCAGTTGAAGCCCTTGTTTCGTGTTTAATTTGCACTTCTTCTATTTCTAAAAAGGTGTCGGGATATTGCAGATTGGAAGGATTGATGAAAAGTTGCGGTTGTGATGCAGGACTGGTTGAATGAGAATTTATAGATTCGTCGTTCTTGAGAGGCTCGCGGTCAGATGCAATATTGTCTTCATAAGTAAAGTCGCAGACATGAATAGGTGTGGAATCAGTGTCGTTTCGAGTAAAGACCAATTCAATAGGGACCGTAAGATGACCGCCAGCACTTACTATAGGAGCACCCGGGGGAGGAACAATAAATGAGAGAAGAAAGTCTTGGTTGAGGTTGGAAGAAGAAGTCTGCGGAACGACAGAGAGGATGTCAATTTTCCGAGTGTCAAATATAAGCGAGAGAGAAGCTTTCAGGGAATCAAGAAATTCAATGGGTTGCTGAAACGAAATGGAAATGAAAAACGCCGAGGCCTGAACTCCAGAGTTTTTAGAATGGCTTGATATGTAAGGAGGGGAGATGCTAAGTGGCAGGCCAGTCATAGAACTAGCTTGTTTGAAGGATCGCGACTATCTATCGATGAAATGGACTGCGAGCACTGGAAGAGGGAATATGCAATGGCGGTCTTTAGAAAGAAGAGAAAGAAAAGAAAAGCACAGTTTCGCGTGTCAATATTTTTATTCCTTCTCTTGCTTGTTTATTAGTTTCTTTTTCTTCCTTCTAGTTTTATCACTTTTTGAAATGTCTAAGTTGATATCAAGTATTTCCATACTGATCCACAGTGAGAGTGAAACAACAACTGATGAAAAGAATGTTGGAGAGAGAAAGATGCACGTATAATATATAGTAATCAGGTGCCTGAGAATCAAGGTTAGTAAATATTTGAAACAATAAGAAAAACACTGAGTGTCCAAGAGAGTTTGCGCGTAAATAAGAGAACAAACATAAGCGTTTGGTGCATTTCGAAGCAAAGATAAATGCCAGAGAGGTTTCAAAATGTTAATGCCAAAGCCATCAAAGCGAGTGGTTTTAAAAAGCTGAAATCCAAAAAAAGGTTGTGCATGCTGATGGTTTGTGATGAGACCCAAAAGCAGCAGTCGGAGAATAAGACATAATCAGCAAAAAGGAAATCTGCACGAAATGATGAGAATTCGGAATTAAAGTTGCGCACAACGAAACTTTATGCATTAGCGCGAGAAATGACACATGCAAAAGCGTTCTAGAAGGTTGAAAGAAGACCATCTGCCAGAGCGATAACACACTGCCAGGCCCTAGCCAGGTCTCGTTTGAAAAAAAATATATACGAAGGTATTGTTGCAGCTCAGGTCCCTGAAGTTCTGAGCCGTTGGCCTTTGAGAGAGTGCAGTGCTTTGGGCTAACTCCATGTTTTCCAAACGGAATTTTGTGCTGGGAATTGAGTTCTCCATGTGAGACCACCGAGTTCACAGATAGAAAATTAGCAGGTTGATTGATTGATTGATGGCGTCAAGATTTTTTATTATGTTTCTTTTTAAACTTTCGATATTTTTCTGAAGGGAAAAATAAAACTGAAATGGATGAGAACAAGTTTCAACTCGTCACAAAAATCGAGGTAATTCAGGCGCTGCAAAAGTAAGAGCACTGAGGCCGTTGAGAATCGCCACTTGATTGCATGGCAGGCAGAATGAAAAAGCATTGAGCAAGATGTCACGGCTTGAAAAAGATTGGCAGAAATAGGAGAAGAAAAAGAAAAGGAAAAAAGAAAAAGAACGCAGGAAAAATAGGGATAAAGGACAGCTAGCTAGCAGAATTGAACAAACTTACCTATAGCATATGCAAAGACGACGAGACTTAAAATTTGAGAATATCTCGTTTGTCTGTCTCGCAGTCCGCTTAAATGAGATTGATAGCAAACGGAGCTAGTAAAATACAAAAAAAAAAATTAAGAAAAAGAGCTGGACAATCAGGTGGATATATATTTTAGTCTACGTACTGGGGAATATTTTATTAGCACACATTAATACGTACTGTGTAAAACATGTGCGGTATGTAGCTTTCTGTGTAAGGATTATTTGGGTTGCATGTTCGTGTTTGGATAATATCTCAGTACAGTACATGTATTTTGCGAGCTCTGGGAAATCTCATACCGAGTCTTTGGCATTGATTTTTTTTCATTTTCTTCGAGTCTTTGGTGATATCCACGTCAGCAGTGTTACTTGCATTTTAGCTAGATAGACCTGGATTTTAAGCGCCCGTCAATTGAAAACATACCCTATAGGCTTGCACTACCGGTAGAGCTCAATGTGTCGTACACTGTACACTGAAGACTGCTTCCCTAAGGCCTACCATGTAGAATGATACAATTAATGAAGATAAAAGCTAAGCACAGCGATAAATTATGCCTAAAATATAGTTACACCAGGTAACTTTGCACAGTGGGCTTTATACGGGGTTGTGTTAAGGCTTTTTGCAAGTTTGAGAAGGTCACTAAGCCATAAGCAAAAATAAAAAAAAACCAGTGCAGCCGATTAAATTACTGTATCAAAAGAAACCCATCTCATCGCTGCACATCTCCAGTGTTATGTTGATGTGGCTTTCTAAACAAGAAAAACCGTCTAGAATAAGGAATTTCTTCCTCTACATATGTCACAAGTGCTTGTGAGCAACAGGTTTATGCTGTCCATGACCACTGATCTCGTTCGTTTTGTATGACGTTTATTTACTTCTCCCTCGTGTTACCTGCATGGTGCATAGCGCAGTGCTGAAACGTTTGCTTTGGGCCCATTTGCGTTAACAATTGCCTCGTAAGCCATTGCTTTACCGGTACAATCTTAAGTTGGGAGATGGATAGCTTTATATATAGTCAGAAATCCAGAGTCCAGACTCAATTGTGAAGACTCAAGACTAATACCGAACACCTGAATATAAAACCTAGCATACATTTATTTCTAGGTAAATTTCCTTGAAACTCTCACACATTGCAAGACGATAATTCGACGTCTACTGATATTTATAATTTTTACAAAAAAATTAAAAGCTCAACATTAAAACGCTAAACTACAATATTATACGCACAGGCTCTCAAGTAAAGGCTGTCTGCCAGTCAATTGATCAATCAAGTCAATCAGCGGCGCTATTTCCGCCTTTCATTATTTTGATACTATCGATTATTTCTGTCGCTGGTATACAATTGCCTTCTTGGAGGCATTTGTACGGCGGCCTGTACTATTGTATCAAACTATATTCCTTTACCACCTTCGCATACTCGTAAAACAAATATTTATGCGATACTCAAAGAAATGGATCCGGACCAGCCCGTTAGACTACGTGTATTACGTCGTGTAATACTAAACTGTTCATTAAATCGTATAGACTAGGGTCTGGTTTATAAGTTCCAGGCGGTCTGTATATTTACCACATGTCCCACAGTGATCGTCTAGTGGTGTTTGACCAGTAAGCACCCAGCGTCACTAACTTCAGGACCACCCGATTGCGCCAACCCACCCACTGGGGGGCGGCAGGAGGCAACAATGCCCTTGCGTTGAGCTCCACAATCTTCAAGCCTTTATAGGGCTTGTGCGGGTATAATATCAAGTAATTACATTTTGAGAAGGTTTTCATATGGATATATGGCAATGGCAGGCTTGGATGACTGCGGTAGATGAGTACTAGCTAATAGCTACTCATTAACTCATGGGCCCTGGTCATTGAAATCTATCAAATCTGTCAATCTGTCAAACCTGTCAAACAGTTTTTAATAGACTAGAACTCAAGACATAAATTTATTAGACTAATCGAGTCATCTATAACATATCGCAACGCATTTGTGTGCTGCAAAAGTGACTCTCCCACATTAGGACTGAATCTTAGTGAATTTTCCAAATAAAAGCCCTAGTTAGGGTTATTGCTGACTGTTATTTAGTAATCTTAAAACCCTAAGCCTCAGCAGTAAATTTCAGAACGCATTCCAAATCAGGAAATTCTCATACTTTTCGCAGAGAGGCCCACATGCCCATATCGATATACCTAAATTTTGCCAGTGAACAGCTTCGCATATACACACTGTTCGACAAATTTATTGAAATCACTTCAATACTCCATCAACACTAGTAAATATAATGTCTGAAGCTCCTGCTCAACAACAAGGTGGACCCTCTCGTGGAGGATTTGGCCGTGGCGGCCCTCGTGGCGGTGCCCGCGGTGGCCGTGGTGGTCCCCGTCGTGGAGGTCGCAGAGGTGAGGAAGAGAAGGGATGGCAGCCAGTTACCAAGCTCGGTCGTCTCGTCAAGGCCGGCAAGATCACTTCTCTTGAAGAGATCTACTTCCACTCTCTTCCCGTCAAGGAGTTCCAGATCATTGATCAGTTCCTCCCCACTCTTAAGGATGAGGTCATGAAGATCAAGCCTGTCCAGAAGCAGACCACCGCTGGTCAGCGTACTCGTTTCAAGGCTATTGTTCTTGTCGGTGACTCTGACGGTCATGTCGGTCTTGGAATCAAGTCTGCCAAGGAAGTTGCTACCGCTATCCGTGCTGCCATCAACATCGCCAAGCTCTCCGTCATTCCCGTTAGAAGAGGATATTGGGGAACTTCCCTTGGACAGCCCCATTCTCTGGCCAACAAGACCACCGGTAAGTGTGGTTCCGTTACTGTCAGAGTTATCCCCGCTCCCCGTGGTACCGGTGTTGTTGCCTCCCCTGCCGTCAAGAAGCTTTTGCAGCTTGCTGGTGTCGAGGATGCTTACACTTCTTCTGCTGGTTCTACTAGAACCATTGAGAACACCCTCAAGGCTACCTTTGTTGCTATCGGTAACACCTACGGATTCCTCACTCCTAACCTTTGGAAGGAGACTCCCATCACCCCCTCTCCTTTGGACGTCTACAGCGAGCTTTCTTCCAAGAAGTACTAAGGATTTATTCAATTACTGTTCTATCATGCTTGTTTATTTTTTATAGCAATAAAAGTTTGTAGCCTTTCCTTATTTTAAGTATCTACTTTTTTCGTATGCAATTTCCACAGCTCTTGGTGCACTTTGCTCAGCTCACTGTGGCTCTCCTTGACTCGGGAAATTTCTGCTTGAAGCTCTAGGACGCGGGCGCGTAATGATTCATCTGAATTTCCAGTCAAGAATGTGCCTGCCTGTAACCGTGCCCGCTCGATGTCACAGTTAGCCTCTACGGGCAAGGTATCAGCGACTTTGAGCCAGACATTATGGCTCGTCGTATCATACGCGGGGGCCGTTGATAAAACGGGCTTTCGCTTTTGTTGTGATTGATGTCGATATATCTGTAGTGAGCCAACAGCTGCAGGTTCAAGAGATGGAAACTGCACCAGCATTTGTCTTGTAGAGGTATCATAAGAATAGACGTGACCGTCAGAGTATCCAGCAACTAAAATACTGCCGTCGTAAGAGATATCTAGACTTACAATACTCTTTTTTGAACCATCAGCGCGGTAAAAGGTATTGCTCTCATCGCTCTCAACGGCAATATGATTGGAATTGTACTGAGGAGCCTCGACAAGTCCTGTCGTTGGGTTGACCTTGAAACGATCTATAGCTAAAACATCACCATTTTCGAAACCAGCATAGAGTACTCGTTCGGCAGGATCGAGTGCTAAAGCAGTAACCTCGCTGGCTACGATATATGTGCATACCAATCCGTCATCAGTCAAATCCCAAACTCGTAGTGTTTTATCAGTAGAGCTGCTGTATACCCTATTATCCAATCCTTGGCCATATCCCACGTTCAATCCAGTGATTTCAGAGCTATGAGTTCCACTCCATGTAAAGACAGGCTGTATTTTCAGTGAGGGTTTGTTTTCCAGTGGAGTTGAAACCAAATCAATTAAACGCCAGCCAAGTAAAGATCCGTCTCTGAAGGCAGTAAACAAAAAGGTCTCGTCTTCTGTAAATTTAATAAAGCTGACTGGGGCAGAGCTTCTATCAAGCACACCCATAAGCGTGCCAGAAGCTAGCTCCCAGAGGTACACCAGCCCAGACTTGGATGATCCACCAGCAAGCCAGGTCCCAAGAGGCGAGACATGTATCGAAGCCAAAGGTTCCTCCAGCTCAATACTGTGAGCGATTTCACCATCGGATGTGTACGCTTTCAAAGTAGGGGAATCGCTTTGGATCGCAAAGACGAGACCACCAGCTGAAGCGAGCGTCTGACCTTGTGGAATATTAATATGGTTCAAAGGATGGCGTTGAGATAAGCCAGTGTACAAGTCACACACGGACAAGACCCCATGCTTACTGGACGAGTCTTGAGACGGTTGTGATCCATAAATAACGAGTTCATTCATTTTTGATTTCGAGGCGATCGAAAGGCTTTGGAAATTTTAATTTTTCAACTGGGAGAAATAATCCAAAAAAAAAAAAAATTGTTCCTGACGTTTTTGAATTCGTTTCTTTCGGTATACGCGATCTGGCCTCTTTTCAACCTTCTGCCACCATTTTTTCCTCTTAGAATCCCACAAACTCAAGTGCAATGCCCGTCAACATTATAGCTTCGGTTTTGAAGGATGGTAAGGATGCCATTCCATACTACGACGAACTTGCGAAATATGTACCAATACTGGCTACGATCGGCTCCATCAAATGGTTCTTTTCCGGTGCCATTAATACTTGGGAGCGTAAACTTCATGGAAAAGTCATAATCATGACGGTAAGCATAATAGTAATTGCTAAGTTTTTACGAGATTTGCTAATAAAATTAGGGCGGAACGTCTGGTATCGGTGCAATGGTTGCTGAGCATCTCGCCGCCCAAGGAGCCCAACTGATTCTTCTTGTGCGGAAATCGTCTTGGGTAGTCGACTACGTGAACGATATGCGTGAGCGCACTAATAACATGCTGATTCATATTGAGGAAGTGGACTTGGAATCATTACACTCTGTTCGTACGTTTGCTACTACATGGCTTAACAATACGCCACCGCGCAGGCTCGACATGATTATTTGTTTGGCCGGAGTGTCTTTACCGCCTGGAAAACCTCGTTCTGCTTCACTCGTTGATGGTGTAGAAACCCACTTACAGGTTAATTACTTGTCTCACTTCCATCTCGTCACTCTGATGGCCCCATCACTTCGGGTGCAGCCTCCGGACCGTGACGTGCGCGTTATTATGACGACGTGTGTAGCTGCCGTCATGGGAGATCTTGACATAGCAGACCCTGAATTTAAGACCAGAGGATATCCATCTATGCAGCCTTGGAAGGCTTTTGGAGCATCAAAGCTCTTATTGACAATGTTTGCATACGAGTTTCAGCGGCGCTTGAATACATATGAAAGGCCAGACAAGGCCGAGAACAACGTGCGTCTTATAATGGTTGATCCAGGTCTGTCACGAACACCTTCTTTCCGTCTGTTTGTATCATTTGGTACAATTACTGGTCTGTTACTGTACATTATCATGTGGCCTATTTGGTGGTTGTTTCTCAAGTCTCCCTATAACGCAGCGCAAACCCACTTGTACGCGGCCATGTCTCCCGATTTTGAAGCGACAACTGAAATGTTCTACACGGCCCAATGTAAAATAAGAGACCGTCCTCCACGTAGCGAACTGGCCGATGAGGAACTGCAAAAGTTGTGTTTTGACAATACCGAAAAGTTTATTGAAAGCGTCGAGAAGCGGTCTGCATTAGCACGAAAGCGGGAAGCTTTGGCGGCCAAAGCAAGGGAAATCAGCAAAAATGCTCAGGAAGAGAAGGAGCGGGCTCAGGAAAAGAAGGAAAAGGCCAAAAAGCAGCAGCAGCAGCAGCAGGAGGACGACGACGAAAAGCAAGAACCAAGTCCAAATCTAATTCAAGAATCAAGCTTAGAGCCAGTCTTGGAACCAAGTCAAAAGGAAAACGTCCCTGAGATATCAGAGAAGGTGACAAAAACTACAGGATCAAGTACGGGAAAAAATGCACAGAAGCGTAAGACATCTAAAAAGGTATAAGGCTAGCTATGAATGTAGTGCAGGATATAAAAAAAATTCTAATTGTCTGATGAGATCAATAAATGGTATACAAATATGTTGGCTGAAAAAAATTGAAGCTCAGCAAAGGAGTCCAAAAAAATATGCGTCACAGACAGGATTCGAACCTGCGCGGGCAGAACCCAATTCCTATACTGTTTTAATAGCAGGGAATCGCCTTAACCACTCGGCCACTGTAACCTGGGTGAATCTAAAATTATTTTTACTTTCTAAGTCAAATAAGGTTGTTACTTAATCTAAAAATTGCTCAAAATGGAATTTTGCTGCATTTTTTCAATTGTATAGAGTAGTGGACATTACTTGATTTATGTCAAGATACAGTGCATTAAGTTGTGGCAATTTAATCAGTTATAAGACTGAAAAAAAGTGAGAAGAGAGCTAAAAATTGGGATTCCCTTGGTGCTGAACGAAGCAATTATGGCTGATTCAGTTTGTACAACGGAGAAGAGAAACGAGTGTCCCACTTCACGTCTAAATGTAGCCTAGTTATTGCAGTTAGTGTAATTTCCCCTATTAAACGCACCTAACGGAGGTGAGGAACAAATGGAATGGTGAAGAAGGAATGAAAAAAAAATTATCTCTGCAGAGGGTCAACAGAGGAGACTACAGGTTTATTATCAAACCGGTCCAAGAGCTGATACTGTGCATCTGTTCCACCAAGTGTTTTAAAAGATTAGAGCTAGCCAGGCCCAACCTAACGACGTAAGGGACTTGTGTTGTTGTAGCACATTAGTCGAACTAGTAGTCTAGTAGTCTAGAGAAGAAGTTGGTGACAAAATAACAAAATAGAAAATTGAAGAGGGCCAAATTAAAGAGGGCCGTGTATGGGTAAAGGAGCTTGGCATGTATCCATTTTGAAAGTACAGTAGACTACTCAGTCACTACTGTACATGTGTTGTCGCCTTGAAGCTTACATTGAAGCAATTGCATTGAAGCAATTGCATTGAGGGAATGCCGAACGGCGAACGGCATCGTTGTTTGTTGTTTGTCTGTAAGTACTCTGAAACTTGATGCAAAAAAAAAAAAAAAAAAAGTTAAAGTACAGTACATTAAGTACGTAGTCAACAATATTTCGATCCGTATCCATGTTAAAAGCGGGTAGACAAAGTCTGGGTACGTGTAGACCGGATCATACTGGAGCGGCTTGAGCCCTAGCTAGACATGTCTAGAAGAAGGTTTCGAAAAAGGTTTTGAAAAAGGTTTTGAAAAAGTCATTTAAAGCTCTAGAGACCAATACTATCGTGACGTTGCGATCTAGTATACTACGCGTGCTGTGAAATCCAGGGATCCTCGAGAATGG
Source organism: Geotrichum restrictum (assembly GCA_030563985.1). Lineage (NCBI taxonomy): Eukaryota > Fungi > Ascomycota > Dipodascomycetes > Dipodascales > Dipodascaceae > Geotrichum > Geotrichum restrictum. Next base: position 7,837 of record JAJMKT010000116.1, on the reverse strand, counting down.
GCTAAATTCGAGGGTAACACAAATTCAATCTAAGCGCCAGTTTGGACAGGTAAACAATTATAAGTTTGAGGACATACAATATTAGCTAGTCTACACATCGGTATTGCAATATCGCTAAAGCCTAGACTGGATCGATCCGAAGAGGATTCCGTAAAGTTCGAGATCTGTGAACTCGGCTAGTCTACTACGTAGTGAATCTATTCTAGTGATATATCATTGGTAATACCGGTAGATCCCCGCCAATTGAGTTGAAGAAGTACCACGGTAATGGGTCACTATTTACTTCAGTGATAAGATTCTCGAGGCATATATACTGCGATTGTTTGTTATTCCGCGCGCCATTAGAAGTAAATGTACAGCTGTACTGTTGCTACCGGTATTGAATGTGTAGCTATTTCGCTTGATTTCGGTAGACTCTTCCGTTTCGTTCTGTGTGGTGGATATTTACAGCCTTACTGTTCTTCTGCTGCAGTCGTCTCGGTTACTACGGAATTCCCTGAATTTCCCTCCCAAATAAGGCTGACAATATATATTCATCTCAACTCAACGGCAGTCTATAAAACCAGCGCTATTAATTTAAAAACCAAGCATCATCATCATTAGATTCATTACGTACCGAGCATCATTACAAGCCTTCATTAGCAACCGCCATCTCAGATTGCTTAACTACAGTACACTAAGTGTACAGGGTCGACACAGGACACTATCAAAATATTACACTGTCAGCCCTAACATCGGCCTTGGTACCAAGCCTGGTCTAGCGTCAGCATCAGCCTTATCATCAGCCTTGCTTAAATTTCTAGTGTGGAGAGCAGAAGGGGGCATTGAAAGCAGTAGCGCAGTAGCGCAGCTGTAGCGGAGTGACTCAAACATGGGGCAGCTGTGCACATACGTCGCTAGCTAGACTGGACTCCGCCAGACATCTGCCAGCAGATACCATATGCCATATGGGCAGTGCATTTTGTGGGGGTGGACAGAGTTTAAATGTTAACAAATAGACTGTATCAATTGGCATATTTTTTAGGAACCTTTCAATATTGGGACCTGCCAAGTCTTGTGCGCAACGTTGGTCTAGGCCTGTTCCTCTAGCCCATACGGTCCTGGATTTTCTTTTGTATTTGTTTTTAAAAATTGCTTGGACCATAATTTGTGAGTTTCTTTGTAAATTCTTCTCATACAGTAGAATCTGAGCTGATGTCATTGGACCATTTAGTACTATATGGCATATGAGCAAGTAGCAATATTTTCAAGAGAAAATGTGTCATGTCATGATATTACACTTTATACTGGCTAGGTTTATATTGATTATCATGATAACCCAGTAGATTAGGCTAATAGGTAATTACTAGTGATCATCACGAGGGTGACTCTTCTGATATCGATACCAATTCGCTTTCAATCTCTCGGACTCTCGGACTCTCAGAGCAATCTAGGCTACTTTTGCAGCTAGCTTTCGAATGAATCTAGGTACAGTATGTGCACGTCTCCAGGTCTCCAGGCCTTTGGGGCATGACAGTTGAGGTCTGAGCACATGGTGACGTCTCAACGTCCATAAAATAGAGCCAACCTTAACGCAGCTTAGACTCTGCAGGACTCGACTTAGTCCAATCCAACTCCATGGTCTATATGGTCCGATGATATCATATTATCAGCTGTAACGTGCACACGTCGTGCAGTCAAATATTAATGGAGGAGAAAAAGGTCCTTGATTTGTTGCTCCGGCGAGTCCGGTGAATCCGAGAATCCGAGACTCCGAGACTCCGAGATCACAATTAATACTGTTTTCATGACTATTTTTGCTTTGGTTTTAGTTTTATTCTTAGTTTTATCACCAATTTCATGATTGATTTTAGTTTTGTACTAATTTCATGATTAAATCACCACCAAAAGAGTCACTCCGTTGCGCTGCCGAGATTTCTATTGCGCGAGAAATGCCGTTGCAGTGAATTTGCTGCGTGGCAGTGCGTGCGTGCACATGTAAATTATAACAATTGTTACATTCACCTTGTGCTGGTTATGGCTCCATGTAACCTCTTAGCTTAGTAATCCGTATTTAGAGAGTATCATTTCCTATTTAGGAAACCGCTTTGGGTAACAGCCTCATGCAACATTTATAATGAGACATTATAAATCCTTTTAACATTTTTTATTTTCATGGCAAGGTAGGGTAAACCTCGGGCCGAATTAATTGGAGTTTGCTCCCAACGGTGCCATTCGGTTGCAATAGTTGTTTTGTTACTTTTTCAATGTTGTTATTGTTTGTTGTTGCCGTGAAACCGTTGGCGCTTGCAGTTTTTCTTTTTTCTTTTCTTTTTTTTTCCTTTTTTTCTTTTCTCTCAATTTGTACGTACTTTCAGTATTTGTCGACTCATCGCAGTTTTTCTGCTCCTTCTGCTCATTTATATATATCCCTCCCCATTCCCTCGGTCTTTGATTCTTATTCTCTCCCATAATAAACACACAGCAAAACACTTGATACAATATATACAATATATACAATATGATCATGACACCTACCGCACCCATGTCTATGGCAGAGACTTACTTCCTGGCTTCAAAGGCCCGCACAAAGCTCACTCGCGAGGCATCGCGCCAGGACCACAACCTGAGAGTTCTTGTTTCGCACGCAAACCTCCTGGACAACCTCATGGACGCCCTCACAAAGAAGCGAACTGCCCAGATCGAGCGCCCAGCACCCATAGAGACCTACAAGGCCTCGTTCACACCGATACCAGAGGAGGACGAAGACGACGAATATGACGAAAAGGATTTCAGCGACGACGAGGATTTTGACGAAGCAGACTTTGATGATGTCAAGGCCCCACTGGATACTGTCACTCCAAACATCCACACACACGAAATCCAAGTGACGGAGATCTCGGATAGCGATAGCGATAGTGACGACGATGATGATTATGATAGCAGCTGCTCATATGTCTCCACTACATCTTCAGTGACTTCATCAGACTGCGTGCCGTCGCTGTCGCTCTCATACTCGAGCGAGGAAGAGTCGGACGACGAGTACGAATCTTCGCGACACACACCGGTAGTAGCGACAGAGCATGTTACAAAAGCAGCGTACCTGGCACGGCCGCTAGCAGTCAGTATAGTATAGACGCGATATGTGCTTGCTACTACCTTTTTTTACGACCTCTCCTTTGAAAATGTTTATGACCTGCTGCAATTGAATATTTAATCAGCCGACAACTGTGCCCCAGCCTTGTATATAGAGCCTGCTTTGTCCTTATTTATTTGTTAATGAATGTTTTGATGCATTAATCAGTAAACGTAGATGCTGTGAAGGAGTTGTAAAGGGCTAGAAAAAAAGTGTGACCCCCATGTGTCAATGGTCTGAAGGTTTGGAGGGTTTTGAAGGTTTACCGTACATGGTAGGGTTCAACGGTTTGTGCACATGTAATTTATTGCCGGCATTGAGGCTCGGCTAGTTGACTGGTAGCTAGTGCTGAGTTCTGAACTTGTGAGGCAGCTGAAGGTTACAACAGAATATATAACGAATGGCGCATGTGAACGAGAGTCGACGTATTGTAGACTAGAGAATCTGTAGATCGATATATGTCCAGTGCACACATTGCACAAGGTCTCGCTCGTCACAAGAGCTAGATTTAGAGAAAATATTGTAAAAATAAAATAAAATATATCACTGTAATAACACATTTAAAAAAAAATTTAACTTTTTTTTTTTTGGACTCGAGATCTCGAATGAGTCGGATCCATCCATCACATACGTAGACACAGCCGGCCGACTTACTGTAATAGACTATGTCGTGGGGATATGTCGTGGGGGGTTACTGTGAATTAGGTGCTCGAGATACGAACGTCTAGACTCTAGACTACCGGTATACACAAATGCCTTGAGACTCCGATCCGATGGAAGGTGGAGGGGGGTGGGCTATAGTTGGAGAGTTGGAATATGGAATTAGTTCGGGGTTAACTTTTAGCAAAGGTCTTTGGAGGATCTTGATAGACATTTACCGGCAAACTTGTAATACCGGTAATAGACATACCGGTATATATTTGGCACTTGACCACAAGTCTTGACAAGTAGATATCATCAAGGCGTACTGTAGTCGGTCCTATACAAAGTTTACACTCTTTTCATTTCATACAAATGAGAAAACTCAGCTACCAAGTTCCGAACAAAACCAGCAAAAGACCTACACTCTACGTCTACGCGTATACCGGGTCTTGCGAAATATTCCAACTGTAACCTACTACTGGCTCAGTTTGGTGCTCAATTTGGAGTTCGATTTTGTTCAAGTCTGGTTAAAAGCCCAGGGCTAGCTCCAAGCTCATGACTGTTCACTGTTCACTGTTCACTGTTCACTGTTCACTGTTCAGGCCGGCGCTCTCGTGAGCCGACTTTTTAGCCTTTTGGTGTGGCGCTTTTACGTCTCGTTCGAGTCACCACCCGCCTTTGAGAGCTCGCATTTGGATCCCGAGCGAAAAGAGGTTTTTTTTTTTTTTTTTTTTTTTTTTTTCAATTACAGTATTTACTTATTGATTTTTTTTTTTCACTCTTCTAGCTAGAGCTCTTTATTTTTCTTCTCTTTGGTTGTGTTTTTAGTTTCCGACATTTAAGAAAATTCTGCTCCGTGTCGGTATTGGATTCCGGTCTATTCGCGACTTCTATTCCGCGTCTATTCCACATTACCGTAATTAACTTAGGTCTATACAGTAAATATTAGTCTATTTCAAGCTTGCAGACGTGAAGACTACTCAATACGGAAATAAAACCCGCAATTAGCCTTAAGTAGCTCATCTCATAGTTAGCCATCTAGAGCTCATAGACTTAGCCAGGCCCAGGCCTAGGCCCTCACCTCACTGCCAAGTTGACTTGCAACTTGCAACTTCCCCAGTTAGTCCAACCATTAGACGTCTCTGAGTTCTAGTAGAGTCTCAGTAGACGTCTCTTGGACTATTACTCATGTGTAAATGCAACCGCTCCCCTCCTCCTCGACACTGTACATGTGGTCGACTTCAGAGCCTATAGACGGTGAGTATGTCGCTTAAATCAATTAATCGTCGCGAAAATCTGTGAAATTGAAACCATTATAGACTTTTTTTGAATCGTGGGCTATGAGCATGACCCCAACTTGGTCCTCAACTTGCCCTCAAATACTCACTGATAGTCACTGTGACAGTCTGGGTCTAATTTAAACTGCAAATTGCAAAGTAGACTATAGTACAATTGTATACCAATGTATGATCATCTATGATCATCTACGATGGGCTAGACGCGTACTTTAATATTTGATGTAACCGTGATATCATATGTCCCCGAGAGCAATATGCATAGAGTCGCATATGCCACAAATGTCGGCCTGACAATTGTAAGCTTAAAATTTTCTCTCAAATAGACCTAGACTATATTCTACTCAGAATCTAGTCTACTGTACATGTACTTTTACTCCACCTGATGTGAGTTTCTGTAAAAGACTTAAAGACTTGAAAAACTTACAAGACTAGAATTAATACTCAAGTAACATCAGGGCATCAGGACGTCACCTAGGTTTCAGCAAACCGCAGTAGATATCATGAAAAACACCATGAAAAAGTAAACACCAAAGTACCAGTTCGTTTGCTAAAAGCCATTTTCTCTTTTGCTTTGAAATAAACCTGAGGAACTGAAAATCATTGTGTGCATTGGAGTCCATAATTGACGCCTATGGCAAGGTCCCAGGATCGCGAATATTCGACAAAATGGTATAGCAGACTAAAAGTTTACTAAACCACTGTAGATCCCAGACCCAAATAAAAGCGAATTTTTTTTTTTGAAACCTAGGCTGATCAGGCCGGCCAAGAATAATCAGACCAAGAGAGAATTGCCACTACTTCTTCAAATCAATTCGTAGTCTTGTCACCTCTGGCTCTGGCCACTCTGGTGGCCTTGTTCTAACCAGTTGCGTGAGCGTTTGTAAAACATTTATAAGTCGCATATATAGGCCCATAGGGCTACATTTGTAAATACGTACAGTATACACTGAGTACAGTACTGTATCTGTAACTAATTGTAACGTCTACTCCTGCAGAGTGGACTTCAGCAGGCATGTGCACTTTAAGGACGCGTGCAGTGTGAAATTCTGTGAATGATTCGAATTCAATCATCATGTGTGTCGCAGTGTGTGTGCTCGCGAATATTTGCTAGTCTAATAGTCTATTCGTGTACTGTACAATTAATTGAGGAACCTCGGTTTCAATATCCATCATTCGGCTCAAAGCCGTCTTAGTGAATATACCTTGGGGAACTTGGGAATTTTTTTGGATCTGCGCGTGCAGTTCCTAATTGGGAATCTGGCCAATAGCAGGGTGTAGGTCACGTGCACTCGTATGTGAATTTTCTTAATTAGCCCTGGGAACTCAAAGTTTTTTTTGATCTGCGCGTGCAGTTCCTAATTGGGAAGCTGGCCAATAGCAGGGCTTGAGCCGACCCGCACGAATTTCAGCGTAGCACTGACAGAAATTCGTAATCTTGTATGCATATGAGAGTTTGCACTTCTAGAGCTCATATAACTAGCTAGCACTGAGTTAAACTAACAATATTGTCGTATTTTTTTAATGCAGTTCATACTTTGTGCCTGACTTCTAGATTTTTGACTCGCCCATATTATCAAAGTCCTCGAGGATCGCGGCTAGACTAAACCTACCTCTACGTACTGAGAGTCTACTCGACTAGTCTATAAAACCTAGGTTAGGTCTAGAGCTCGTATTCTTAGTATAACTTTGACCTCGCATCGTGACCCTTTCACTCCAATAAACTGGCCAAACAAATTTTAATAGGCTTCTTTAACCCTAGATCTAGATATCGCGATATCGCAATCTCGCGCGAAACATAGTCTACAGTATTAAATCAGTTTGTGGTTTGTATAAATTTGAAAGAACAAAAAATTTTAAGGGGAAAAAAGAAAAAAAATTACTGTAATTGAAATGATATAAATGTGTGCCCGTGCCCGGCGTGCCGTACCTGTATCCATAGTGTGCGGCTTTACTCGCGCGGCTATGTGGCATATATTAGACTAGAGCTAATTACAGAAATATAGCTCTTTTCTAAAATTTAGTTAGAAAATAGTTCAAAATAAAGTGTAAAGTATATATATATTTCTGGAATTCTGAAGAGTAATTAATATTGGGGATCGGACAGAATTTACTGATCGTCGCAACTGATGACAAGAAATTCAAATTGAATTGTAAAGGTGCAAATCCCCTTTGACACATTTTGTTATCTTGGGCATACGCTTGCAATTGAGCCATTTTTGTGCACATGTCGCCTTTAGCTTATAATTATATTTTCCATCACAAGAAAGGTCTCAGTAAAGTTGGTCAGTGCACTAGTCTCGTTGCAAGCACTCTAGGAGTCTGTTAATGATGACGTCTTGAAAAGCTGGACTATATTTGACTTCAGTTGTAACCCTATCTGAGGATTGTCCTAGTGTTGCTGAGAATGTGATTCTTTTTAAAGGGATCCCAATACTACTCAGCGTATTCACACAACTTTTATTCAGTCAATGAAGCCCAATTGGTTCACTGTTTAAAGAATGGTAAAAGACAAACAAACCCTCTAGTTTTTGCGCACAAAGATCGGACGAGAATTTGAGAAGGTTAGGGTATAAATTCTCCAACACATGTCAGTTCATCAATGTTGAAAAGGTATTGCGAGTCGCAACTAAACACATAAATCGAGGCCCAGAATTTTAAAAAAGTTCAAATTTTCAACCACATTATTAGTACAGTACGGCGTACGCTGAATATAGTATAAACTGGTCAATTTTTAGACACCAGAAAACAGTAGATATCAATGTACGACAACAAACCTAAGTTG
>JAJMKT010000115.1:19259-55553 GCA_030563985.1 Geotrichum restrictum | reverse complement strand
TACTAGGAATTGTATAAACAAAAACAGGACGTAAACAAACAAACCAGCAATGTGTGCTGGTGGTTGAATTGGTTTCAGACATATGACTTTCAAGAGTTATCGAAACTTGGGCATCCTGGGATCGATCCTCCGCCAGCACGCTTAACGGTGTATTCAGATTCGCACCCGTCTGAAATTACAGTGCTAGCTTTCTTTCGCCACAGAACAGTTCTGTGAAACTAAAGCTGGTATCGCTGTCTGGGCTCGTCGAGACAGAGGTCCGTTAAGATTTGTTTTTTTTTATATGGTATATTTCGTTTTCTAGATATTCATCTCGTTACGTAATCAATCCTGGGAACTTTTTTTTTCTTTTTTTAGTGTTGTCAGGGTACATGCATGTGCACCATCCATTTACTAAGTGCACGGGTCTCAGAAGTACACGGTACGAGAACTACATCCGGGTAACAAAACTTTTCAATTGCCATTATCCCTCCTCTCATCGACTATCATAAACTAGTCCTACCGGTATATCACTGACACAGAGTGACACAGACAGCGTCAAACCTCTGCATTGCCAACCTACTTATCACCTTTTTTAACCTTCTCTCGACCGATGCCCCTAACCTAGACCACTGTCTGGCAAGCACATCTACTTTTTAATTACTTTTAGAACCATCTAACTCTTATAAGAAATTGAATCCGTATTTAATTAACTTGTTTTGTATTCCTCGTCTTTGGTTTTCCCATTGCAGGCCATTGTTCAATGAGCTCTGCTCAAGTGGCGACAGGATGTTTGGCTCAGACCACGGGAGACTAGCATGACGGTTTTCGACCGCCGGCATCGCAATACCTAAAACGGACCCGCTGCGCATAAACACTGATGACACTGACTGGGTGAAATACCTAAAGAGCCTGGAGATCGATCGCTATCTCTTTCATCCGCAAAGATTTATCCATTGAGGACAACGTAGAGCGGGCTGTGAGCCTCCTCACAATTTGCATTATGGATTCTCTAAAGAACGCTACCCCAGATAGACACTTTTCCAACATAACCAAATCGTGGTGGAACTTAAAAAGCCACCGACTCTGTTCGCAAATGCAGGTCTGCCGAGAAGTAGCTTAAGGATGCCGAACACAAGGTGACATGGTGCATCAGTTCTGGACATACACACACTGCCCAACTACTTGACAAGCTAAAAAAATTCGGACTGCTCCATACCTAAGGCTTACAGGCCAATCGCACTGCTGTCCACCCTCAGGAAATCGCTCGAGAGAATAGTACAAAAATGGCTTCAAAGATTCCTGGAAAACGGATGCCTTTTCCCCTGCGGTCAGTATGATGGCAGACCAGGTAGGTCCGCTACAGATTCAGTCTTCAATATTGTCAGCATAATCTAAGTCGGCCATGGCCGACCACAGGGGAAACTTCATTCTTCCCTTCTTCTTTTGGACATTAAGGGAGCCGTTGACAACGTGTGCATAGACAAATTCATCGCAGTACTTGTGAAGTTAAAAGTGCCTCCTCAAATAATCAGATTCATCTGGTCTTTCCTTTCAGGGAGATCAACGACCATCACTACACACGGAATACAAGGCCGTTCACTCCCTGTTTTGACAGTAATTCCTCAAGGCTCTCCACTATACCCCCTGTTGTTCATTACTATGGCCTACAACATATTTGACTCTATTGAGCGAGATCCGTCATGCTCATCCATCTACCCTTCCCTGCATATTGATGATGCCCAGATTCCCAGTACGTCTGAATCGCTAACAACTAATACAAAACGCCTAGTGAAGGGGTATCAGCACCTCGTGGAATGGAGCTCTGTCTCTTTTTTCCAATTTGATGAGGGCGAGAAGAGAGAGTTGATCCACTTCCCAGCAACCCCAGCCGCTGTTTCCAAACAACCCAGCATTTGCGATGCCAATTCATCTACCTCTATTGCTCCAAAGAAGACTGCTAAAATTTTTGGCATCCACCTGGACTGCAGACTAAAGTTTAAAATACACCTCACTCATCTTCATGCCACTGCTACAAAGGCTCTTAACGTCTTCAGAAGCCTCCTCCACCCACAATACGAGCTCAGACTTGAAGCTACCAGAGATATCATAAGAGGATCAATCAGAGCATTACTCACGTCGGGGGTGCGCAATATGGTATCCCAACGTTATTAACTGGAAACACCCAGACTCAATACCCTCTGTACTTAATAAACTATTTACTATCCATAATAAAGCACTTAGAGCTACCGCTGGCGTATCACCTGGCATATCGGCGTCCTAACTCGAGAGAGAATTTGGCATTCCTTCATTTAACAATTTCATAAAAAAACCTTTGCACAGAGGCTATGCCATAAGAATACGACCCAGGATGGATCCAAGCAATATATAGCAATAACGCTTGAAGTTAGCTATGAAGCAAGAACTACTAAGTGTAGCTTGACGCCACCTCAACCTCGCAAAAGATAAGGCTTTTAACCTGTATAAACCAGTCTAGTAGATATAAAAAAGGATCATTTGCTAAAATAAGGATTTAGATAGATATTTCTATACCATTAGAAGCCTGAGAGATCTTTCCGAGGCATACGAAGTTATGTCTGTTTTTATGTGATGTACCGGTAGAGCAGCTTAATCAATGTTGAGTGAAATACCACTCATATCCTCAACCTTCCTAAGTAGGTCTATTTCGCTCTTGGTTTTCACCTCGAACTATCGTCAATGGAACTGTGCAATATATTTTTCCAATTCTGGTCGCTTTTTATTTCTGAACCAATTCCGGTCGCTTTTTATTTCTGAACCAATTCTCGACAACATCTTTCCAAGAGCAGGAAGATGAATATAAAAAGCCAGCATCGCCCGTCATAAATCAAAAATCAAATATTCAAAATTACATTCACTATCCTGATCGGTATATCAATAGTCCCTCGGTACTTCTGCCAATACGCTCATCAATAACTTTTTGAAATATTTATCAGCACTCTTCTGAAAGCCTTTTTAACAACAGTTTCCACTATGTCTGTCTCTAATTGTGATACCTGTGCTATATGTCAAGAAGACATCAATTACAGCTCTTTTCCTCGTCTCCCTAGAGGCACTCGTGGTCGTCGTTCCATGAGACTACGCTTCAGTGCAGTCCACCCGGCTGTATCGCCTAATTCAATCTGGGTATCTTCTATAAATTGTTGCCGCCATCAGTATCATGCTAGATGTCTTGGCTTTTGGCTAAATACTTCCAGTTGTAAGTGAAATGTGCACCCTAATGGGTTTTATTTCTTCCTATGTCGTCTTTTCCTTTTCTTTTCTTTTTTACTAACTTAAGATAATATAGCATGCCCATTGTGTCGAGGAGATATTACCACGTTATTCTATCATAATTATACGGGTGGCCCAGTTCTTGCAACTCGTCCGATTATGCCAACTGAACCACAACAAATAGGGGTGGCCAGTTCTACCGACAACTAGTCCGATAATGACACAACTCGGAACTGAACCACAACAAACGCTATTGCTAGCGTCGGACATCTGGTGGTTTAGATAACAACACCACCACTTTTACTTTATCTTTTCCAGTAGCAGTGAGATTTCCCTCTTCGCCATCATTCTTGTTTTCATTGCTTGACAGTACTAGCCCTTTACCTTTGCAGTCAGTCTTTTCTTACACAGGTGTGTTAAACTCTCTAGCTTTTTCCCATATATTAAATACCATTGTTCTTGTTATCATTGCTTGACAGTACATAAACCTTCATATGTAGTAGCCTAGGCCCTAGACTGATATATATGGTTAACAGGGTTGCGTGCTCGTTAAAAAGTCTGCCAGGGAACTAAGTGAAGGTGTGTCTCTTTTCACATGTCTTGCGACAAGTGAACCTCCCTTCACCGCCTCATTCCTAAAAAATCTAGGTCGAACTCATAGGCAAAGGCCTTGATCGGCCATCGGATTTTTTCTCTTGGCCCATCCGTTGGATTGCAGCCGTTTGTGTAGGATTTTTCATTATTCAGGTACTGCATACCGGTAGTATACATTCTTGGAATTATAATAGAAGCGGGTAACCGCTACCCTGACAATAAGTCAAGGGACCAAGTTATGTTAACTAACAAGTGGAGAGCTACCCCAGTCTAAGCGACATAGATATCGGCCGGGAGTTCGTCGCGCTCGACTTTCCACTCCAAATGCCGCAGAGCCATGGATGGGGACAACGTAAAGAATTTAGCATCATAGTTCGACTCCCTCTTCTTCAAATACCGAGGAAACGGGCTTGTGCGGGATGCGCGCAAAGCAGCGTAATATTCAGCGGGCGTGGTGAAGCCGTTTATCAAATACTCAAGCAATGGAGTAGACTTCAGGTGAAGCATCATTGCTGCCTGTGCTCTCCAAATGAGCAGTGGAGAAGTCAATGGCCGACGGGCTCTTGCTCCAATGCTCAGGAGTGGAGCTGTCGATTTCAACAACTCTATATAGAAACCGTGAGTCCTGGCGATCACAAGATCGAGTTATTTGGTAGACTGGTATGAATTTCTACTGACAACAAGTTCTGCATGGTTTATGTGGAACAATTTCAAACTATGTGAGTCCAGTCCATTATCATTGGATTGTAGTTATAGGCACCAGATGAGATAAATTGCATGACTGTACACTAGTCTAGAGGACCAGTCAGTACTTGACCTCTGGGAATATGCTCTAGGGGCAGGCGTTTCACAGATGGAATCTAGTATGTCGGTCTATAATTGCGTAAAGCATCAAGGTAAGCTTAGTTTAGGTATAAAGAGTGGCAGACCCTGATCATAACTCATGAAGAGGCAACACTGGATAGTAATCGGTTATGTTCTGCCTCCTTGCAACTTCAATATACCTGTCGTCCATACCTTGATCCAACTTGAGTATATAATCGCTATACTCTCCAAAAAGGCTTGTATAGTTGGACGATGAATTAGCAATTGGTGTAAATGCCTTGGTTTCTTCGACAGACTCTCGAATAATGCCCGCTTCACGTTTCGCAGCAGAAGATGCTATTCGATTACTGCTATTCCTTTTATTTTGAGAAGCTACAACACGCTTTCGAAGTTCGGAGGAACGAAAAAAAGCAATCTGCTTGTCGGTGAGGGTCCGCTTGGTGCCGTCTGCATAGTATCCTAGGCCATCATCTTCCTCAATAGGCTCATACAGCACTTCCTCTTGGGGCTCTGGCGCAATAATGGCAGGTTCGTCAAAACGTTCTAGCCCTAACGGAGTGCCTTTAATGTGAGTTCTATGAAAGTCTAGCAAGTCGTCTGTGGTTATGATTAGAGGTTGTATCATTGCATGGATCGTGATGGAGGTGCTCATGAATTCAAGGTGATCTCGCTTAATAGGACCGTTGGGCAAGGAAGATCAGGGTAAGGACTTGTTGGGAGTTTTTTTTTTTTTTCATTTTCATTTTTTTCTTTCTGGGAGGAAAAAAAAAAAATTTTAGAAGTGAAAATTTCAACGATCAATCTACTTCACATTTGAATCACAGAAATTAATCAAAAATGCCAAAGTCAAGAAGATCTAAGCTCAGTAAGTTGATCCTCTAGCTGCTTCACGTTGACTCTTTAACTAACCTCTTTTCTATAGTTGCTCTTACGCAGACCGAGAAGAAAAGCCGGGAAGATAAGGAACGCATTGGCGAGGATATCAAGGAAAACGTTGACAAGTATGCTTACACCTGGGTTTTTGGTGTCGACAACATGCGCAATACGTTTTTGAAAGACATTCGACAGGACTGGCGTGGTAGCAGGATACTTTTTGGCCGAACGCGTGTCATGCAAAAGTCGCTGGGACGCACCCCCGAGACCGCTCACCGCGATAACCTAGACAAGCTCACAAAGTACATGTCCGGCGATATAGGCCTGCTCATGACTGACGAAAAGCCACAGGTTGTACAGGATTACTTTGAGTCCTTTGTGAAGACAGATTTTGCCCGTGCGGGTCAGGTTTCGCCTTTGGAGTTCACTGTGCCTAGTGGTATTGTGTATTCACGAGGTGGTGCCCTGGCAGCTGAGGATGATGTGCCAATGGCCCATTCCTTGGAGGTCATGTTGAGACAGTTGGGAATGCCTACGCAGCTTAAGAACGGTAAAGTCATTCTGTCGTCTGACTACACTATCTGCAAGAAGGGTCAGACCCTGGATGGTAAACAAACCAGACTTCTAAAGCAATTTGGTGTCGCATGCGCAGACTTTAAGATTCAGCTCGTTGCTCATTATAACAGAGACGAGTCGACAGTGGTTGTGGAAGAACAAAAATAGAGAAAATTGTCCGTGTATAATTAGTTAACTTATTGAAATTTGTGAAAAGTAATTATTTTTGTGATCCATTTAGACCAAATCAGTAAAGCATTCTTGTTTTTTTTTGTATTTTTTCAAGTTACCAATTGAAGAAAATTTTCACTATTCCTCCCAACTCGAATCATCAACATGGGAAAGACAAAAGCAGCAGCTCAAACTCAGCAACTTTACAATCGACTAGGAACTCCTCCAGATGACTTGGGACCTGCTGATTTTATTGTGAAAGTAGTCGGTGCTCGTGGAAACAGTCTTTACAATGTTCGCATTCCTCTTTCCAACCAAGGCAAACTAAAAAAAATCTTTACCCTTACAGAAGGCGATATCAAGCCAGAAGCAAAGCGGACTCCAGCCAAAAAAGAAAACTTCCACGCACAAGACACAGACTCTGAATCTGAATCCGACTCTGAAGAAGAGGTTATGACTGAGATTCTGGGGGCTGAGATTGTTGTAGAAATGCCACCAAAGTTCAGAAACGCAATTTTTGTCAAGCGCGGCGGGTTCTGCGTTATCTCAGTCTACCAACAGATCATGAACCTAGAAACGATTCCAGCACTCTCCGACTACAAGGTACAAGGTGAAATCAGCAATATAGTAGTTAACGACCGGGAATGGCAAAAGTACACATACTGGCCACAAGAGTTTAAGAAGCACACAAAGGGCTGGGATATTAGCAGTGATGAAGAGTCTGAGGCAGACGACGACGAAGACGGCAGTAATAATGACAATGACGAATAAAAAAAGTATTTACACCAAATTTTGAATTTTTATGCATTTTTTTTTTAAAAATTCCAAGTTCCGTCGGCCTTCTTGGATACGGTCTCAATTTTGAGCACGTCCTTGTTTGTAATTACACCGTAAATGTGTGGAAAGTACGTCACTTGGCCTGATTCCTTGAGAATGACTTGGTCCCATTGTAGGCGGGCTTCTGAGTTATTGCCAAATTGGCCTTCAGAGGGGATATCATCGCGGTTATCTGAGAGATTGATGTGGGCAATGTACACCTCCGTTGCGTCGCCAAAAAATGGGTTCAAAACTCCAGCAACTTGGCTCTGGAGGGACAAATGATAGAATCCGTCTTGTTCGTCGAGAGGAAGCTTTGGAATCGGTGTGTTCTCGCTAACTGAGCCATCCTTGGCTACTTCAGTAGGAAGCTGAGGGTAAATTTTGTAAACAACCATCTTTGCGTACTAACTATTAGCTGAGTTTATTGCTGGCAGAGATAATGGAAAGAAAAGAAAAATAATAGTCTAAAGAATTGGAAATGTGAAAAAAATACGTGCTTTTATGAAGGATCAATTCCTTACTTAATCCAAAATGTAATTGCCCAACTTATCCCTCTTCATGTTCTCGATGCCATACTTTTTGATAGCGGCCGCAACTATAGAATCGTAGTCATCTTCTTCTACCTCTTCTTTTTCCTCCTCTTCTTCTTCACTATCTTCTTCACTCTCCTCTTCACTCTCTGCCGGAGCTTCACCTTCATCACCTTCAAAGTCATCTTCGTAATCGTGATCACCAATCTTCAAGTGCTCCTCATTTCCAGCATTCTCTCTCGACAATTCAAGAGCTTTCTCAAATTCCTTAACCTCTTTCTTGTTGAATCCAGAAGCTGACATGAGTAAATCAAGCGAGCCTTCACGCTTGATGTCGCGCTCAAACCTGGGATAATCTTCAGATACATAGCCAAGTTTCTTCTCAAAGAACGTTCTGACACAGTTAACATCGCGCTCAAAATATCGCTTGGCGTCAACGTGCGACAGAGAAATGCACTGAGGGAAATCAATAATAACAACCTCATCCTCAGGATCCTCAAACTTTTCGCAAATCATAATATTGAATTCATTGAAATCACAGTGAATTAATCCCTGGTTGGCTAACCGCACAATAAAATTCATAAGTGTGTTGTAAAGACGACTTGGGTTGTCATGAGACGTCAACTGGCGCATGGGAAATCCATCAACCAGCGACATGACGATAGTGTGTCGAGAGTTTTCAATAGGAGTAGGAACAGAGAAACCCGCTTCATAGATGGCCTTCATGAATGCAAATTCCTTCTGTGCTGCCAGTCGGGAAAGAAACATCCAACTCAAAGACTTTCCAGGCTTCAGGTAGTCTCTATTGTTTTTGATTGTTCGAAATGAGATGCGGCCCAGTCGGTGTACTTTGAGAATGTTGGACTTTCCTTCATTGTCTGCTACCAGAAAAATATCAGACTCCTTACCAATACCAACCTGGTTACCAAGCGAAAAGACAATGTTCTTCTTGGATAGAGCCTTGAGGGCGAGATAATCGTAGCCGTGGTAGGTGAGCCTGTATCCGTCATATTTCGCATTTCTGAGTCGACCAATCAGTTTAATCTTGGCTAATTCGGCGATAGCTCTGCGCGTGTTTCGTTCACTTCTCAGGCCTGCGATCTGGTGTATGACTTTAGTTGGAACTACTTCATGGTTTCTTGAGCCTGATTCAACCTGTAAAACTCGTTAGAAAGACTGAAAAATTAAAGGTCGAGTAAAGCACTTACAGCTGTGAGAACTTTGAAGTCCTCACCTGTCATGTATCTCATGTGAGTAGAGTCTAACTTCATTTTTTTAAATAATTTACGGGTTGGTAGCTGGGAATGACGAAGAGGTGAAATAAAAATTTTCCTCAGGTTTTGTAATACAGTAGACTAGTAGTTGCTGGGAGTTTGAAATATTTCTATTTCCTTACAAACCTTCTAGTCCAGCACTAATTTCAATAGGCAGACAGGTCCTTACGAAGATTTAATAGGAATATAAAAGATGACCTTGAAAATAGGCAATAATAGTAATTTTTGTTGTAAAATTAGATCTATAATTTTGAGCTAAAATATATGAATCCGTTGCACGTTTGTCCTGCAACACAAGTATCTAAGGAGCTTTACTGTAGTTTACAGACCAAAGTCACATAGCTATAGGCCTAGTTGAATTCCAGGGATGGCTTAATACAAGCCCTTCAAAAAAGCATGGACGTCAAGACGTTCGAACCTGTATATATTGTATTTTACCCCAAGGATTTGTGCAGCTTTTTGGCAAGTTTAGCACAGCAAATACAATAGATATCAGGCATACAGAAGCGTGAAGATCGATTTTAATTCCAAACTTTGGAGGGGGTGAGTCAAAGATTGGACACTAAAAGTGAAGACCGAGCCAAGAGCTACAGTAGTTATTTCTACCAGTAGGGTTTGGCTGGTAAGGAGATTACAACTTGTGACGAGTACGAAGATTGAAAAAAGTTGAGTCTCAAACAACTTATAGAATAAAAATGATCACAGACCTTTTCAGAGAGACTGATTTGCAAGTTGAAAGCTTTCGATAACTTTCTGTAATAACTGATAGCTTGGCCTGTCTACTCATAGCTTAACAACAGTTATAACGTTACGATCCCCATATATCTCTTATGCCTCAGAAGGTCAATGACTTTTCATAATTTTTTTTACATTTTAAGATATCTCATACATACTGGTAGTCTTAATTAGACTATACCATTAACTAGCGTATCATCTTAGCAATTGATAGACTGACCACCAGCAAACTAGTGCTTCTTAGCCAGATTATGAGCGACCTTATTTCCCCCAGAACCGCTTTTAACCTGCTGAAACGCAACATTCTGGCCCAAACTTTTCATAGACGCCTGCTGGTTATTGAGTTGTTGTTCCCCCTTTGAGCCCGTCCCCTGCCCCCTCGCAGCACGCATAACATACGCGGAATCGGTATGAACATTAACGTTGGCGGTGCCTTTGGATGATGCGTGATTGAGAGCAGCTTGAGCGCCTCGGAGCTCAGCTTGGTTGCTGCTTTTGGCACCCTGGGCACTTCCGCTGAAATCACGGGAGCCGGAGTGAACACCGAAAGAGGCTGCCCCGGTTTTCTGGTTGTAAGAGCCGTCAGTATGATAGGTCTCGGAATTTTTGGACATGGTTGCAGTTTTGATCTTGTTTTTTTGTTAAATATGGGGAGAGGTCTTAGAGATTTGGAAACAAGTCTGAGGTTGAGCTTAAGATGGAACGATCTTTCTTGTCGAAAGGAATGTTGTCTCCTTTTATATTGTTTCGTCAGAGTCGCAGGTTTAGAACTATCATATAGTTAAGCTACTACTTCTGAAAAAAATTACTTCCTTGCTGAATGTCCTCTTAATAATTCTTGCTGATTGAAGGACGTTTTTTTGCTATTTGAAGTACTTCCTGATCCGAGTATAGTTTTGAAGTTGTGGAGAAATATCTTGAACCAGCGGGTTGGTCATAGTAATATAATAAGAAAGAGAACTGTATCTTCATGTAACTATCAGGCTTCAGTTTAACTTCAAGCTTAGACTGTCGAGATCTAGCCAATATCAATTGTTCATGTAAAGTAGTCTAGTATTATTCATTCGTGCGAACTTTTACTTTCAAATACAGATGAAGTTTCTTATAAAGGTGTCATATGTTTATAAGAGCAGATAAAAAGAAGTAGCATACAAGAATGTATACTCTAGGAAGAAGTAGGCCGTGAGTACGTAGTGAGTTAAGAGTGGGTAAAGGCTAGTAGGAGAAGGTTAAGTGACCAAGAGTTTTTAACTCGAAGAGTCGAAGTTTTTTTTTTTTTTTACCTAATTGACATACTTCGAATTTCTCAACCTTAGTGGTATACTGTTCTATTTAAACTCCTGTACTAGTTTCCTCTCTGTCGATTGGCTTTATATCCTTACAGCCTTGGTGGCTGGTAGAGTCGAAGTAAAAAAAAATATTTGAACAAGTCTTGGAGTAGCACTGAGCGTGTTGCTGGTGAAGTTTTGTATACTGGTTCTTTTCCTTAAGTTTGAGCATACTTCTTTTGTTGTCAGTTTGACCTCCTTGTCGCAAATAACTACATTAACGAGATCGTATTTCATCATATTTGAACAAATGCCTCTAAAAATTTACATAGCTAGATGTGCACTGTAGAGCACAGTACGTCAATTGCCCAACAGTTAATCCTTCTGCTTAGAGTTCTTCAGATAAATGATATCTCTCTTCAAGTATGCGTAGTACCAAATTGTAGGTAAGACGGTGCCAGCATGCCACAAAGCATGTGCATCTAGCACATTCCATAGAGGCGGGAAATCAAAAAGCTCCAGAGACATTGCACCCGTGATTGTGAGTACTATGCACATGGGCCAAAGTTTCCACACGTTATCAACGTTTGGAGCTGACGTGGCCACAGCTTTTCTGTAAGACGAGATTGATTGGTAAATCCAGAGAACGTTCTGCAACGCACCAACTATCACATTAGCCAACATGTTGTAAGAATAAGAAAATTTCACAAATTGAAGATAGCTCACATGTGAAATGTAAGCAGTCAGACAAATCGCAATGAGAGCATATCGGTAAGCTATCTTTTTGGGATCATCCAGTCTGAAAGTTCGTACAGCAGCAGTGAAAAACCCATAAGTCACGGTAAGACCAGCAGAAAAATAGTCCAGTCTTTCTGTGAGCACAAAATCTCGAACGTGGAAAACCGATGACCAAATCCATGCATTCATGCCAACAAAAGCAAATCCCTTATAGACATTCACAAAAAAAGGCGAGAGTGTTCGAGTATCAGATGAAGATGTAAGACTTTTGACCATCTTTAGGCCGTAATAGTGAGGCAAAAAATTCAGGATCGAGAAAAACACGGAAGCGGGTTCTTGGATACCCATGTAGCGGTCAAAAGGCCATTTCCCATGGAATTGCTCAATTGGCAACCCCTCGTTGATTCGGGACATCGTAGCAAGTTTCTGACAGATGTAATCACAGTTTTGAGGGCAGGTCCAGAAGAGTAAGCGCAGGCTAAGAGGTAGCACTGTCCTATCGCTAGTACATTGTTTGTAGGTGCATTGGTTTACACAGGCTTTAAACTCGGGAAGTCGGTCACCCACAGAAGCCAAAGCAGGCACGCTAAAACACGTCAGACATAGGAGCACAACAGCGGCTGTGAAGATGTTCCGCTGAGCAAACATTCTAAATTCTATGATTGTAAACTATAGACGTTTCAATATTATATTATTATATTGTGAGTTCGAAGAGCTGAAATGTTTACACCGAACAAGGGTTAGGTTATGTGCTCCTTCACAGGTTTTACGCAAATGTGGAAAAAGTGAGAAAAATAGTTTGAACAGTTAATAAACGCCAGTAAAATTGATAATTGAGAAATAAATAGAAAAAGAATATTGAAAAATTAGTCGCTATGTCAAATCTTTGAAAGCTTTGCGCAAGGTTTTAAGAAAAAGATTGATTCGTCGAGTTTCGTTAAGCACTCTAGCAATTGTATCGATCACTTCCGGGCTCAGCTCTGGATTGCATTTCACAATTTTGTAGTCTGCCTCAGACAGATCAAGAGTACAAGAAAAGGATCTGCCGTAATCCTTCTCATCAACGTTTGTGAAAACAAACCGGAGGATATCTTCCTGTACTCCCTCTATCCGTAATCCCAAAGTTTGTTCCCAGAAGTAGACTTCAGGTGAAATCAAAACCATTTGTTCGTTCAAAGCCTTGCGTTCTTTATTTTGCAATTCTTTCTTTTTTCGAATGTTCTCTCGCACTTCTGTCATTTGTTGGACGAGCTGCTTTCGCATTTCAGTCATTTCGTCGCGTTTGGATGTAAAGCTTTCGATAGCATCTCGGCTTTCATCCACTTCCTTCTGCTGAGCAGAGCGTACTAGATAAATTAGAAGGTGTCAGAAACAAATCAAAATATGAATGCATACAGTTTGTGTAATCAAGTTCCTTCTTTTGATAGTCTTCGATACTAGCAACGAGGTTCTTTTGTGTTTCTAATATTCATCGTCAGTTGTTGTTAAGTCCGATCGCGATAGAGTAGTTTCCTACCTCGAAGTTCAATTATGGTTTTAGAGTAATTGTTTCTGTTTTCAAGAATCTTCTGCCTGCCTTGTCCTATATATCGATCAAAGGACGTGAGAAATACGTCCATGCGGGTTCTCAGTTTGTCATAACCAAGATCAAACTGAGGCACCGAGCTCGATGTGAGAGATTGAGAAGGAGACGCCATAACCAAGTGCTTCAAAGAAGATGAAGGAACCGTTAACGACATTGAAGGGTCATTCATTGATGAGCCTGCGGAGAGTGTGTTCAAGTCGATTTTGTAATGTTTTGATTTCCATAAATAAAAAAACAAAAAAATAACAAAAAGCGCGTAAAGACTTGAGACTTGGGAGATAAGATCAAACCCCTACCCATACAACATGAGCTAAATTGTGAAGTCTTAGTAGCTTTTGACGGCAGACATGGCTTGGTCTTGTCATAATATGGCACTAATTACTTGTTTAACTGTGACAATACTCAATGGAGGGAGAGGTGATCATGATGCTAAGTTTTCTCTGATTTTTTTCTTGAATCATGCCAAAGCTCTGTTACCAAATGCGGATCAGTCCAGTAGCTATCTGGCTAAAGGCACAAGTTGAAATTTAAATTTTCTTCTCCGCCAAACTTGTCCGACTCTAATTCTTCAAACATGGCGAAAAAAGCAACCAAGAAAGATAAAGAGGCCAAGAAGGCCCGCATGGCGGAGAAGACGGCTAAGACTGTGGCAAAGTCTGAGGTCAAAAGTAAGAAGATGACCAAGAAAATGGGAGACGATGAAGACGATGTCGGCATTGACGAAATTTTGGCCAACTATGCCCAACAACAGGAGGAATTTCAAGCCGTTACTATTGTAAACTGTATTGATCCGCCATCTAGACGTACTAATGCTGTTATGGTCTCTAGCCCTGTCCAAGGTAAGCGAGAATTATTCCTGTTTGGAGGAGAAACTACAGTAAAAGCTCAAGAGGGCCCTGGAAAGAGCGGCGCTGTTACAAAAGGAAGCACCACCAACCTAGCTGTCTTTTACAATGATCTCTATTCTTATTCACTTGATACTGATCAGTGGAAAAAGATTAATTCTCCAAACTCCCCCCTGCCCCGGAGTGGTCATAGCATGTGCGTTCACCCAAGCGGTGTGATTCTCATGTTTGGCGGTGAGTTTTCGTCTCCCAAACAGACCACATTTTACCACTACGGAGACACTTGGATCCTAGACGCCCAAAACAGAGATTGGACTAAGGTTGAGAACAAAAAGAGTCCAAGTGCTCGTTCTGGCCACCGCATGACCTACTGGAAGAACTACATTTTGCTTCATGGCGGGTTCAGGGATCTCTCCACTGCCGTATATCTCAATGATCTATGGGCGTTCGATGTTACATCTTATAAATGGCACCAGGTCGAATTTCCTCAAACTCATATGCTTCCCGATGCTAGAAGTGGACACAGTTTTATTCCCTCTCCCGAGGGAGGTGTCATTTGGGGAGGTTATTCCAAGGTAAAGGCTGGCAAAGGCCTTCAAAAGGGAAAAGTACACACAGATGCCTGGTTGTTGAAAATGAAGCCTGATTTGAAAGGAGTTCGATGGGAGCGCAGAAAGAAAGCGCCCTTTGCTCCCTCTCCTCGAGTCGGATGTTCTATGGTTCATCATCGAGGTCGTGGTGTTCTTTTTGGTGGTGTGTTCGATACAGAGGAAACTGAAGAGTCCCTTGAAAGCGTTTTCTACAATAACTTGTATGCTTACCAGGTGGAGCAAAATAAGTGGTTCTCACTGACTCTACGGGCAGCAAGAAAAAAGACTGCCCAGGTCATCAAGTCTAAGAGCGACGAGCGTGCCGGTAGACATGCTGATTTGGAAGCAAATCTTTCCAAAATTTTGGAGGGAAACCTCACTTTTGATGAAGCTTCTATGGACGAAGAGCCGACGGTATCGACACCAATTTCCAGTGAAGACAGTGATGATGACCTTCCTAAAATGAGAGACTATCCAGTTGTGACCTCTCTCCCCCATCCACGATTCAATGTGACCTCCTGCATTGTAGACGATACTCTGTTTCTGTTTGGAGGAATTTGGGAGCGAGGCGAAAAGGAGTTTCATTTAGACAGTATGTACTCTATTGATTTAGGAAAGCTAGACGGTATGAAGGTTTTCTGGGAGAACCTTGAGGAACTTGAAGAAGATGACGAAGACGAGGAAGATGATGAGGACGATGATGACGATGACGATGATGACGATGATGGAGATCAAGTACTTGAGGTAGAAGAGGAAGAGGAGGAAGAACTAGAAGAAGAAAAGGAGCCTGAAGGTGAGCCTGATCCCAGACCCTGGCTCCCTCACCCCAAGCCCTTTGAGTCGTTACGTACTTTCTACCAACGTACCTCTTCTGAGCTGACCAAATGGGTTCTTGGTAGTGAGCGTGACGCTCGTGGAAAAGATCTGAAGAAGTTTGTGTTTGATCTTGCTGAAGATAGATGGTGGGAGAGACGTGAAGAGGTCCGTGTGGCGGAGGACGCTTTTGAAGAGATGGGAGGTGTGGAGGATGTAATTGAAAGAGATGCTAAGCCAACCAAGGCTCGCCGATAGACTTTACATTATAGAAAACGAGAAAAAGAAATCAATTACAATTGAATGAATGAGTTGAAAATATGGAATACATGAATGATAGTGGAGTAGAATAAATATAAAGGACTGAAAAAAAATTGGTTTGCATATGTACAGGTTCACCAATCGCTGTATATTTTCTTGTCCTTATTGTCACAATTTTCCCCGCCACAGTTGCAGCATTCGCCATTCGGGCCTTTCCCTTTTCCTTTTGGTTTTGATGGTTCAGAAGAGGCTCCAACTTTTTTGAAAACGCGTTTTGGTGAAGGTACATCCATTGGCGAGGAAGGTGTAGAAACGGAATATTCCATGGAAAGAGTCGATACAGAAGTCATTTTGGTTTGAGTATGTAGTAAGGTAACTTGGTGGGCTAGTAGTAGTAGTAGTAGTAGTAGTTGATGCTATGAGTTTTGCAAAGCGTGAGAAGGTTTTTGTTAAGGGTGTATGATGAGATTTGCCAGTGTAAATAGTGTAGCGAATCTAGGATGAATGAATTCGAAGTTGAAAGAAGTTCAAAAAAGATTTAACAAAAGTTGAGAAGAGTTGCGAAGAGTTGAAACGAGTTGAGAAATAGTTTAGAAGAAAGAAAAGGATACATTCTCAGCAGAAAGTCGAGAATATAATAACAACAACAACGTTATAAGTTCGCTAGCTAGCATTTAACCATGACCTGTTAGAATTCTTAAGTGGAATCATTCCATTTTTTTTTAATTGGGATTTCTATGAATTCCAACCAATTAAACCTTGTTATTCCCGAAAGCGGTATATCAGATCATCATTCAGGGAGCAAGCCGCATAAATGTTTAATTTCATAGAATTTCACATTAATTCACTGTACATAGCCACTGAGAGTGGCAGCTGCAATGGTAGGCTAGTCTAGTAGGCTTATTACAGTAGTGACAGTGGCAGACTGGCGGCTGGGAAAGCTGTACACTTGGCAGTGGCAGTGCTTCATGCCTATGACTGAGGCTAATTGGAATGTTCTAAGCCCGGGAAATTAATTCTGTGCCAACAAAAAACTGCCGGTAAACCATTACTGATAATACCCTAAGGCCTAGACTATTTACAGTAACTTTACATAGACTACTGTACTTATAAGCAGGGTTCAGTAACAAGAATTCAGGAGTTAGCAGTAGACTGCATGTGTGACATGGGAGGCCACTCAAAAAATCAAATAACCCCAGGCCTAGCTTATCAACAGCATCTTGTATAAACTGTTTAGCAGCCAGGGCCCGGGGCTACTAGCTATCCTATTAAGCAGTAATAAAACATGGTTTTCACGGAAAACTTCTAGAATTAATTGTATTTTGGTATGATTTTGGTATGATTTGGCATGATTTGGTGTCCGTAGGCTATTTTTGATTAAACTAAAGAGGATCAATACTTTCTCTCGATGCTGTTGAGATCACAATCACCACAGAATAAAATCAATAATTACAGTAGACCTCAGTGATATAGTCTTGCAATCGCAACGGGATAATGACAGTTGCGCAAAATTAAAATCGTGAGCCCGGATACTTCGACTACAGAAGTAGTAAACAGCCGGAATATTAGCCTAAGTTTCACAACTTCAATGAAAGAGGAAATTAATTGTCTAGCGAGCAAGGTATCCTTTGAAAAGTCTTACTCATTAGACTATATTGCCATGATTTCTCAACGGTCAAAAGACGTATCAAAGTACGTACTCAATTAAACACCTTATTAGGCCACTACCATCCAGGATCACTCATTTATGCTCAATTACCATTATGATTATCCAAAGATGTACTGTATATTATTTACATTGAGGTTAACAACACAAGGGCCAATCACCGTTTGAATTGAATCACTAATTAGCCTATTACTTGGGTAGGGGCTATACTCAAGTCCTAAGGTACAAGTCTTAACTCCACTTTTTCTGACCAGTCAGGACCACCAATTATTTTATGGTACAATATTCAGAGAGCAGTTTCAGCTATAACATTTATCAGTAACCATGCTCAAATACTCCATCTCTAAAAATATCAATATCCTGCTACTTAAGCAGGGACGTGTCGCTTCTACTGTTTGCGCGGCGAGGGCTGTGTCTGTTTCGGCCGCTACTCGTGCGTTCCCCCTCGCGAGAAGCTTCTCGGTTACATCAATCCCGTTAGCCAAAAAGAAAGGCGGTAAAGCCAAGGCTGGTTCACACGAGGCCGAAGAGTCTGCAAGCGAGCAAGTATCTATTTCAAGTCTTGTCGACCTTGCTGATCTCAAGATCAAGTTCCAAGGGAGCGTTGACGCCTTCAAAGAAAGAACTACGGTGATACGACAGGGAAAAATCACTCCCGCTGTAATCGAAGAGATAATTGTTACTACTCACAATCATACCGAGGAGCCTCTTAAAAATATTGCGCGAGTGGCTCTAAAGGGACCACGTACCATGTCTGTTACGGTATTTGAGCCTCGCGACGTGAAGCACATTACTGCGGCTGTCATTGCATCGGGCTTGAATTTGAATCCTCAGCCTGATCCCAAGTCGCCCGAACAGATCTTGCGACTTCCCTTGCCGCCGACTACGAGCGAAACCAAGAAGGAGGTGATCAAGGATCTTAAGCATGAATTTGAAGTTTTCAGAAACTCACCATCGAGAAAGTCTCTCACAACCGTTCGCGAAAACGCGCTTAAGCACGTGAAGAAGGCAGGCAAAACTTTGTCCAAGGATAGAACATTTGAAGTCAAAGGCGATATTGAAGAATTGTTCAAGACGGCTGCAAAGAACTTGGCGGACGCTCTTAAGCAAGCAGAGGCTGCTACCATGAAGGATTAAATGATCTGTGTAAATAACAAAACTATAAAACTATATATATATATATCTTGTTCTTGTAAATATTGAATCATTTACTAGCGTATTCAGCACACTTCAAATAATGAGCAGCGGGTAGCTAGGTGCAGCAGCCATAGGCCGAGTATGCCTTGAAGGCTTGAAGTATCTATAGTTTGTGATATCCCGAAATACTGTATTCTATGTGCATTCTTTTTTACGCCAATAATGCTTAAAATCGATTAGCTATTCAATCGGCAATGAAAATATAAACTCTGGCCAACTGCCGGAACTCTAGCTAGACTCTAGAGTATTATGAGAGCACTAACGAAATTCAATCCTAAGTAGTCAACCTTACGGTGGCTCATCTTAAGTTTTATAGATGTTCCAGGCCAGTTCTCTTCTCGCCGTTCTTTTCAATTCTTAGTGTAATACTGATATACCAAGCTTTTGACGGACGTTAAAATTGATAGGCCTTCAGTCATCTAGGTAAACTGAGTACTTGTTATAAGCTTCAGGTATCATCAACCAACCCCGATTTCTAGCTAAGCACACTTCATTTTGTGCTGAAATCTTGCGAAATAAGAGCTGAGAAAATATATACAATATAGTAGAGTATACAGTAGACTGTAGTCACTGTACACTGTACAGTATATAGGCAAACTATGAGTGTTTTGATTACATTGAGTTTCAGTAAATTCTTGTATATGGGCAGTAATACTACAGCTATTTGCATTTTCAATTTTTTTAAATACTCTTAAAACTTCCAAATCTCCGAAGCGGTCTGGGGCATGCAATGCTGTTCCTGTAAGTCAAGCATAAACTTTTACGACTAAACGTCTGGTCGCAAACTGCTAAGTCTACACTCGATCTAGTTCGGATAATTTTTCATATAGAGACTATTAGAGAGTTAACTGTGATTTTCTTCCGAAAGTTTAATTATGCTCTGTCGGAGTCATTCGGAGTCCTTCCTATAGATCTCGAGCTGCTAGCTAGACTCAACTAGCTACAGCTTACCAGTAATCTAGCAGTACATAGATATTGTTGCAACTTCCAAGCCTAATTGCAATATACTGTAGAATAGTCTAGCAAAATATATAGACTATATATAACAGAGCTGAATCTAATTCTAGCTCTGTGAGCTTAGACTAAAGGCTTAGCGCCCGCCTTAACTCGTGTTCTATGCATAGCTTTGACCGAATCACATGCGACGCGTACCGGCGGTCCCGCCCTTCAACCAAGTTAATGCTTTGACTAGACCCCTTAATATTCACCAAATTCCAAGATTTGCCGCGAAATTTTTTTGTGAGAGTGCTTTAGCTATAACAACTTATTAACAAGTGTTCAGGTATACTCTAGCCTAGCTAATTAGGCTAATGTTGAATGGAATCTAAAAAAAAAAAAAATTGTGGGCTACATGCCGTAGTACACGCCGACTACACGGTGCTATGAGTATATATTAATTATTGAGCAAGATACACCGACACTGTTTTACAGTACAGTAAAGGCTGTGCTTCCATCGATAAGATGTCAGCTCCAAGGTTTGGCCCAGCAAGCCAGCCCCCTGGGCACTCCTTAGCTAGGTGCCGTACACAAAAAAAAAGATTTGAAAAGAATTTGTCATTTTTTTCCTTTCAAAACGCGCAACACAATAACGATATCAAATACTGTACGTAGCGTCGTAGACTACATAACTAGTACATACTACATAGAGCCGTGCTTGAGTCAATCGCCTTGAATTTTTCGAATCACAAAGCAGCCTTTAAGCAGGTACGGTAGATTAGATCTCACTGGCCGCGTGTAAAGTCTGTATATACTAGACAGTTGACACCAGCACTTACACATGCTGCGGCACAGTTGAGCCCGTGCGTGAGTGGTGCGGTTACTGTTGTATGGTATATAGTTTAGAGCCTTTAGACTAGTTTACACGTACGTACGTAGTCTACTGACTCTACTCAGACTTTTCAAGTACTGCCAACTTTTCAAACTCACTTAATTCCATATATAATGACATATATAACGGATCCTCAAACCATACAGTATGAAGGTTCAAATTTAGTCACATATGGAGGCTGATGAAAAAGATATCAGTTAACAATTGTCTCAGCATCAGCTTCCGAGATCAGCCGGGCAAGACATTTAACAAAGTTCTCAACGGAAATCGCGTTGGTGCCTGCATCGCCAATTTAGACTCTTGCAAGTTGCAAGTGTATACTAGTATTTCTAATTTATACGACCAGCGGCTCACCAGCCTAGCTATATAGTAACTATAGAGCTTTTGTAAAATATAACTTTGAATAGTAGATAAAACGAAACATAAAACAAAATTAATTGGATATACCGGTAGACATGTACAGTAGACTAGAGTCTAGAGACTCTAGACTAGCTGGTCTATGTGTGCGCATTCATTTATATGCCATATCATAATCTAACTAGTACAGCACAGGCGTTAACAGTTGGCTGAAAAGAAGGGTACCGGATCAACTTAAGCCTACAACATGTATGCGATACCTACCAGTATATACTGTACATCGAGTCTAGACTCGAGACTACTGTATATTGCTGGTAAGGTGGAACAAAATTATCACAAGCATTTTTAAAAATTACCGTAGTATCATAAAAGTTTGCATATACAGTATAAACTATCCGTTCAATTAGACTATACGTACTACGTAGTATACGAGATACTAGATACTAGATAGTCTACTAGTTTTCAGTACGTATTTCTTGGCTCCATTACTTCTATATACTGGTATATACTATATAGTATACAATATTACCTAGAGTCTTAGACTACTCTTAATTCTAAACTTGCTAGCTAAAAAATTAAAAATTATCATAATTCCGAATCAAAACTAAGAGTGGTTACAAACAACAAAAATAATTAAATTGAGTGATTCGACCCGGGATCGAACCGGAGACCTTCTGCGTGTAAAGCAAACGTCATAACCAACTAGACCATCAAACCTCAACTTTTTTTTGTTTTTTTCCTCAATTTTTCGTTCAGCATAGTTATAAATTCCTATTTACACCTCAAAATAGCCTGAAAACTGCTTATATAAATTGGGCGACATGAAAAGCAATCACTAAAAGGAAGTTCAACTAATTTTATCCAGTTTTTATGCGATTTCTAGGATTTAAATGGGTTATATTGAGTACAGTATTTGATTTTTTACTACTTTCGTATGAACTTACTACTATGGAGTAAAGCCAAATTGGTAATTAAATTGTACAGTACTGAGTACGTAGTAAGTGCTGTATGCTGAATCCGTTAGCCTGCTAGACTACAACTTGTATAGCTTGCAATGCTAGCCGCGGTAAGAAGTCTCCAGTTATCCGACCCGGGATCCAAAGGAAATATGCCTGGCCCTGGAAAACAAGCAACAATCGAGAAATTACAAGCGTATACCTACAGCGGCTACATCCTACAGGAGTCCAGGACTGACATATTTACAGTAGCTGGTTAAAAACCAAATGGTTGCCTAGATCTCGAGTCGAGTCTAGACGAAAGCAGTCAGAGTCAAAATATGGCGTCTCATTGAAATATGGCAAAAGAAGCATGTAGTGTAGTACGGCCTACCTATTCCATGGTAGCCTAGGACCTACCTAGCTAGGTAGGTGAAAAGGTAAATTTACCTGAATAGTCTAAAAGTCGACTCTATAAATTTAAGGTGGTCTTCACTCGCTCGTCAGTACATACGCGTATGTACCAGACCATGTACTGCAGAATCTGTGCAGATGCATGTGCTGGATATAATATTTAAATTCTGCCAACAAAATTTTAACAAATTATCGATATCAGGAACGCGAAATGCGCATGCAATAGTATTGTGCAAGAAGACTACCGGTATCGCGGTTGCGAGCAACTTTTGACTCATGAGGGAAGAATTACAGTCCTGTACATGGCCATAATATATGTTGAATCATTGTTAAATATTGAGCAGTTTCAGCAAACCATTAAGCCTGCAGTCCAAAAATTGGACAAGATCCATGAGAGGAACAGAAAACAGTACGTAGTCTAAATTCGAATCATTCGATCGTTCGAAGCTTTCTTAACTGAGAGAGAAACTGCACCCACCCACGCTCACACACAAGAGAATCGAGGGATATCAAGTAGATGTTCTTATTACCGAGCGATTGATCGATGTTTACATCTAGAGCTTTCAAAGCGGACTTCAATGCTTCAACAGTTAAATATTCAGGAAATAGTCGTAGAAATCACAAGGCGTTGAGGGAGAGGTTATAATATTGTACCGTACACGGCGTACAGTGCGTACACAACAAAAGGTGGAAATCCAGAGGTCTACCACAAAGCAAAACGCGTCTTCTACATGATGATAAATGCGTGATTAGTATGGGACTCGCGGCGGCGCAGGAAGGCAGGCGGGTTTTATATAAGCCAGGCTAGCTAGACATTAATTGGAAGTCGATATCTTGGGCTTTTTCGATGTTGAATAAACTCCTTATGTTTGATATGTGCTGTACTAATATCCATGGCAAAGTTTGTGCTATAATATAATTGCACTATTTGAACCCTAACAAAATGGAGACAAAACAAACTGGAAGCGATGTAGCTATTGTAATTAAGAGTGAAGGAAATTTTTTAACAGAGAAATTTATAAGTCAAAGGACGACTTTATATACATCTGTAATTTAGATTCTAGACTACACTTACCCTTGCTCAAGTCCAATCTTTGTACAAGAGCTCTGTCAAAAGATACGGCCCTAACTTTGCCTTTACGTATAAGTAGTCCAGCTATATATCGATCCAAGGAATCGTGATGGTAATAATAACAGTTTTCTTCCAAAATGTTAACTCTTGATAGCTAGTCTAATAGACTAGTTGGTATATGTACATAGTGCAATAATCGCAGAATTGCATCGAGTGGATCCGAGGACTGAACGCGAGTGGTTAAGCTCTTCACTGAAAGTGTCCGAAAGGTGGAGCCGATTGTATCTCGTTTCTTAGGCTTTAAGTGTGGCCATGAATCCATATGACGAAGCTCCCAACATGCTTCGTGATCCGTTTTCGCTAGCTACCGGTACCGTACTGTACCTAAGTAAGGCGTAACGCACTTCTCAGCATAGATCGATTCAATAGACAATGGCTACGGGCCCGAAGAGATGGCATGCGCACGTTAGCATGACAACGCTTGCAATGCTTAGTAAACCAGAAGAAGCGAGAATTTTTTTTTTTTAAGAATTATTCCCAAAATATATTTATACTGTACTTAGTGTACTATACTATATTTACAAGCTTACTGTACACGTGTAAGCCGTTCAATGCAGGTAAGGGTTATTGAACCTTAAAGAATCTGCAAGACTCCACTTTGGATCAGGCACGTTTTATTTGTTTTTTCCCGTTAACAAACAAACAATTGCTTGTATTAGCTAAGCTGGCGCACTAAAATCTTTTATAGTGTTCAAGTCTTTAAGAGCAATGATGTTTGCGCTCAAGTTTTTACGGTTTACACGTGATGCCGTGCGTTATAACTCTTTATGCATGCATATTGATGGATCAATAGGTCTACCAGCTGCAGTCAATATGTAATTAATATTAATTATAGTCTATATCAGCGCGTTCTGGCTTTTTGAAAGCTTGGTGTGCTGTGGTTTCGAAACACGTACGTACAGTACAGCTGTACAGCGAAAGGACTTGTCTAGACTAGATGGAAGGCTGGCTTTGGCTGGATATCAGCAGCAGTTGATTCAACACAATGGTACAGTACTTCAAAAAACATAACTGCAAAGCAATAGAGATCTAGCAGTCCAAATCTACAGTACTCATCAGTAGTGACTCCATAGTTGGTTTTAATTTATTACTTATTCATCGCTTGACTCAGTCTGGCCGTCATTTCTGCGTTTGTCCTTGAATGAATTCATCTTGTTCCCGCACGCTACAAAGAAATCGCATCGCAGATCCCCCATTTATGAATTCATATTACACAAAAGTATACTGCAGTACTATGAGGTCAGTACCAATTGCTAACAATGGACACGATCACAAATGCTAGTCCATATGGCTGCATAATTGTGTGTTTCCATGAAATATCTATTTTGTAATACTGTACTTAAAAGACTTGGACTAGTTAAAGTTGAAAGTTGCTACGAGCCTGACTCCGGGCGACTAGCCTTTTGGTTGCAAATCGTATGATTATTATTCTAGGATCGATGGACTATTGTCAAATTATACTTAAGGCAAAGAGCAAGTCATTGATTGTAAACTTAACAATGACTGAGAAGACTAAATAAACAGCGACAAATTTAAACGTGTGGCTGGTACTGTACCTTAAAGGCCTGAAAAGGTTTTGTCTATCCGGAATTGATGTTATATCACACTTGTTACCTATAGTTAGACCTAGAGGCCTAGCTAGTCTAATAGACTAGCAACCCGTCCAGTTCAGTCCAGTTGTAAACTTAGACTAGCCTGGTTTTTTCTGTTGTTATTTTGAGACACCCTGCCCGACGTCTTTGCCAGAGTAAAGAACTTTAGCTTTATCGATACCACCAAGAGTTCGACAATTCCCATCTATAAACACCAGCATCTAGTGCTCCATTCAAAGTTCATTGTATTTTATGGTCGACTAGAGCGCTGAAGGCTGGTTCCTCTTATTCTTTAAGAAATGGAAATTCTACACATGTTACAAATAGCCACTATCAGTCTAAGTCTAAGATATTGGAATATGATATGGCTGAACACAACGTAAGTCTGGTTTCTCCCAATTTCATCTCCCAAATTTCAAACTTGTCTCACGATCTATACCATAGCTCTGGCTGAAGTTTATTCATGCTCCACTGGCATGCAATAACTTGGAAAGATCTCGAGCCTCCACCCTTTTTTTCACCCAAGCTTCTTCAATAGCCAGTCTAATCCATGGATATCATGGCTTCGGTTGCATTCCACGTGAAGATAATAAAATTACAGTACTGGAAATATTACCTCTCTCTCTGCGCGCTATACGTATTACGTAGTACAAGACCAGACATACCAGCTTTACGTAACGTATTTTGTGCGATCGAACCAAAGACCTCTAAACATGGATTACGTACTTTACACTGCGTGCGCTATTTGTGGTTTCATTAGGTGAATACGGTATTGGTAGTGAACGATTCAAAGTACCGCGGTAGAAATCGTACGTGAGTAAATGTCTCTGCCATGGTTATTTAGAATGCTTGCACGCCTGAAGGTCAGTGAAGGCAGATATCGCCATCTCCCTCATGAGGCGTTAGTGTTTTGAACTTCTCTTCTCTATGTACATCGAGACCATGGCATTATGTAGCGACATTGTACTGTAGTCTATTTAAATCTGAAGCCATAGGCCTTAACACTTGTGTCTTGACTCTTGTGTTTGCGAGAATATTCTTAAGGAAAAAAAAAAAAAAAAAGTGTGGCGCTCATATAAGGTTTGCTTGTTCCCTGTGCGTGGTGAGCTATAGTTTAAACAATTGTGAGGTCTAGTAAAAAAAGGTTTTGAAGGCGGAATTACGTGGTTCTTGTTGGACTCTATCCTGCAGTCTACAAGACTCTACAATGTCTACATGGCTATTTATAAATTTTATATCGTTACTCGCGCGAGCCGACCGGTGGAAACGTTAAGCTTTGGATCGCGAAAGGCTTGGGCTATTTCCATATGTTTGGAAAATGAAACTGCTTGGGTTTAATGCAAATGTGCCACAGGCCTGGCACAGGGACCTTTTAGCATCAATCTATACGTACCGGCAGTTGGATCCCTGATCGATAATTAGTAATTACTGTACCGGTAGGCCTCTGATCATGATCATGAGAAAAAATTATGCGCAAGTGACTTGAACTTGAAGTAACTGCCGTACATGTGTGGCTACTTTTTCAACTGCGACTGCCATCAATGTTGGATTGAGCATTTATCCTCTCCATGCCCCGCAAGAGCGCGGCAAGACAGTACAGCAGACTCAGCAGTTACTATAATAACTGATTGGTAGCGTGTCTGCCGATAAGACACGTTGCGTCGTTGACTGCCGGATATCACAAGCAGTGTTAACAATTGTGACTGTCAGTCAAATAAGCATGTGCATATGAATATAATTAATAGATTTAATGAATGTACGTAGTCTATTAGACTATGCGCAAGTCAACCATACCGTCACCCGCTTGAAAATAATATATAAGTCGATAGATTTCAACATTCGCAGAATTCATCAAAAAATTTGAAGCTCATGATGATTTCACGTACGGCTTTATTTAAAGGGGCTTTGTCTTTTGGGGAGAAGTAGGGATTCTTGGTACCAGTTGGTGGAGAGTTGTCTTGTTCAAACCGATCAGAATCTAAAATTTGAAGGGCTTTCTTTGACTGACTGTGATCGTAGCCTTAGTTCAATAGGGCATTTCTTATTTGGCCCAATACAGATGTCTTCAACAAGACTTCAAGTCTTGGTAAATCCCGTCAAGGTCGGTTATTAATACAGTATGTGCGCATGAATGGGTAGACCTACTTATACCGGTGGCCAAGTCTTTCATAACGTGCAAATGAGATTAATGTGGTCACAGTTGAGCCAGGGTTGAGAACTCACCCTCATTCTTTTCTTTTGAAGGGCACGCTCGGTCATATACAGTAGAGTCTGAGTAGACTAGTCCACCGGTAGACTCTGGAGTCTAGGACGGCTACATTATAAACAAATTCTAGGCTTTCGCAGCGCTCAAAGACTACGTACTAGAGCTCTCCGAATTCTTACGACTAGGGCTCTACGAGGACTCTACTGGTAATTTGCTTGTATTTTAGAGTTTCATATGTCGCCAGTCAAAATCAACAACAAATTGCTTTTTATTTATTTATAATCATATAGGCTATATAAGAGAAAATACGTGATAATTATTAACAATAATAATAATGATAATAATAATAAATAATGAAATTAATAAAAATAATAAAAATACCTAAACCTCTGTACATCCGACGCTCGAATCCAAATTTGCTTTTCTTCTTCTAAAATAAATTTGCGAGAAAAAAAAAAAAAAAAAAGTTCATTTTTTTTTTCCTCAAGTACGACCATTACATCTGTTCTGTCTTGCTTTTATAAAAGCCGCGGAAAACTATTTAAAGAGCCCAAGATATCCCTGTTCCTTTCTTCTTCAAACATATTTCTCAAAAGCATCCGTTAATTAATTCTATTTCATAATGTCTGCGCTGTCTGATAATGACAATGGTCCTGTCCTCCCTCGATCCGAGCCACCCAAAAACAACACATCGCCGACCTACTTGGCTCGACCGAAGATTGCAGGTCTCTCTGACTCGCTCAGAAATCACTTGATTGCCGTCATTGGTGAATTCTGTGGTACTTTTTTATTCCTTCTCTTTGCTGAACTAATTGCACAGATTGCAAACCAATCTCCCGATATTCCTAAGACTGGTGGAGGATCAAATCCTCCCCAACTCGTTATGATTGCGTTTGGCTTTGGATTCTCTGTTATGGTCAACGTCTTTATTTTTTTCCGCATTTCTGGAGGCCAATTGAATCCAGCTGTCTCTCTCACTCTCGCCCTTGTTAGAGCAATCCCCCCGGTCCGAGCAGGTTTGCTCATGGTCACCCAAGTCGTCGCAGGTATTGCAGCTGCGGCCGCTGTTTCGGGTATGACGCCAGGACCAATTGCATTTAACAACAGCCTTGGCGGTGGTGCTTCTAGAACCCAAGGCTTGTTTATTGAGATGTTTGCCACCGCTCTACTGTGCACGACCGTACTTTTCATGGCTGTTGAAAAGCACAGAGGCACATTCATGGCCCCCATGGCTATTGGGTTCGCCTTGTTTGTAGGCCATCTGTTTGCCGTTTATTACACTGGTGCTGGTATTAACCCGGCCCGTTCATTTGGCCCTAACGTCATTATGGGCTCATTCCCTAACTACCACTGGATTTACTGGCTCGGTCCTATTATGGGCGCCGGAATCAGTGCTATCCTCCATTACCTTCTCAAGTTCTTGCATTACGAGACTGCAAACCCTGGCCAAGATGCCGAATACTAATTCTAATGTATATTCCACTTGTATAAAAGAAATAATACAAGAAAAAATCTAATTGCAAGTATTTAAAAAGATGTTGAAGGTTGTGTGACCTGTGGACATGATTAGATGAATACCAGACTTCAATTGGTGTTGAACGTCAGTTGCAGTATTAACTTGCACTCGTTTGTGGTCGGCACTTGGATTCAGATCTCGAGTTGCCAGAGTAGACTACACCCCGGTACACCTGCGCAGACGTCTAGACCGGTCTATAAATTTAATACAGATACGTACCGTGTACTCCGCAGCTGTTCGGTGCGCGCGTGGATGATCGCTGCAACGAAGCTAGCTTAATTACCGATCACGTGTAAGAGTGCTCGCGCGCGCTAGTCTAGCTAACTAGACTAGAGACTTACTATAGACTATCAGCTGTACCGTAGTTTGTGTAGTCTAATTAATATTGACCCGATGGCCATCAGAGAACATGTGCACTACAAGGGTACGTATCTTTAGTCTACCGGTATAGACTACTACGTAGATACCGACTGAGTAGACTACGTACGGTCACTACACTGCAGTGACTGCAGTACTGTACAAAAGCTGTATAGATTATAGACTAGTCTACGTACTGTAAATATCGATATCTCACACTTCCAGAAATATTATAACTCTTAGAACAGCTGCTTTAGATTAATAAATTCAATCCATGGGATCTTTATAGAATTCTTACGTATATAAGGAAGAAGAAGAAAAAAAAAATTTTTTTTTTTTAACACCTTGTTTTCGAACCTTTATTTAGTTTAAACAAAGCGGCTTACCGGTTCCTTACCGTTGGATTACTGATATCTCGAGAAATGTCTAAAGATGTACAAATGGTGCTACTATGTGCTCAACATTGAACGTTGAGTTGTGCGTACACTGCGTAGAGAAAAGGCGAGTTACTGATGCCTAGAAATCACGGTAGCTTCCATTAATTCATCATTGCCTAGAGTCTAGAGATCAGTTGCAATATTGCAGACTACGCTATATATGAACTAGAGTATGAGAGTCCATCAACTGTTAACTGAATTAGGCTTCAATTAATCAGATTATAATTTTTAGCATGTTGTCTAGCTAGGCTATTGACTATACCTGTTTCTCTCTCTCTAGTTTCTCAAGTTTGCGGTTCCAATTTGGGCATAACCTCCCTTAAGGCCACCAGTCCATGGCCAGTCCAAGATATACTAAAGAAGAAGAAAAAGCCCTGAATAAATTGGTCCTTAAAAAGTTTTTCTCCAGTTTAACTGGCTGAGGAGTCTAGGTCTAGAGTCTAGAGTCTAGAGTCTAGACGTTTACCAGCTGCACGATAGATCTATCATAGATCACTTGCGCATATATACAAGACTGAGTCACTGAGCTAGATTCGTTGTAGTTGACCTATAGTCTTATGAGTTCACAGCTGCTGTTTTGTAGATCATGTTGACGTTTTGTGATTGTTGCTACTGGTTGTAGGCTACACAACTAGCGTAAAACGTCACATAGTATTCGAATGCCTCATAAGGGCTTGAGCAAGCTGATGAGCTGCTGATCTGCTGAGATGTCTCTATTCCATACAGTATTTCCCGTATTCCTTGTCTTAATTCAAGTCTAGCAGTACGTAGTTGTTGATGAAATTACGAGAGATGAGTTTCCATTTTTATATAGTGAATCGGATGAATCCAGCCATGAGTAGCCGACGTCCCTAATCACAAGTAAATACGATATATCAGCACTCGTATATATACCAGTACAGTGTACGCCATGGAGTCCATGAACGTCTTCATCTTTGTTTTTTTTTCTTCTTTGTTCATGGAAATGTGCCAACTCTTTTTCTATAAATGGATCCTGTTGTTGTGCAGCTGTATCCATGCATACTGGCTGCAGGTCTGCGAATGGACTAGACTGGACTAGGCCTACACCAGACAATTAAAATAATTAAAGTTCAGGCCCGAGCATGAATTGAATATATGCATATGTGCTCTTTGGTGACTTTTGCAGTGCTCTGGACTCCGGACTCTGGTTTAGTTGAATTTAGTCGACGTACTGTAGTCTGGCCCAGGCCATCTTGCTCATCTGTGAATACGTACAAAGTGACCCGTCACGATAGTCAATCCCAAAGCTCATCCTGTGCGTGGCTTGATCAAGCCTTCTGGTAACATCCGCATATGTGGTGACCCAACCTCATTGGGTCACCGCCCATTATGGAGAGCGATACATACCGGTCGGGCTCTCTCGGATTCTCAGAAGACGGCTGAGCTCAGATAAGTAGCTAGTCTAGTCTATTTGAAAGCCTAGGCTTGCTCAATATTTGCAAGTTCAAACGTGATACCTATTTGCTGCTAAAGGCCTGCCTACAAACTCAGTACCAAGTCATGCTCCGACCCGTGTTGAAGTACTTGCCTCCTGATTTGAAATAAATGTGACTTTTAGTACTGTCCATTGAGTAAGTAATGAAAATGAAAACGAAATGGAAATCAAAATACTGTTACGTACCGTTGACTCTTCCAAGACCTGAGCAGCCCATGAATTCCAGAGAAGACATGACTGATGTAACTCACTGGAACCCCTCACTGGAACCCCTCACTAGAGCCCCTCATGTTCCCTTACCACCCCCTTCATTCCAGAACCCAGACACCAACGTACAGTACGATGAAGCTAGCCCCACGTTCACGATGGGTTTGAGTGATTAATTTACCATCACATTGATGTTGTGGCCAAGAGCTCTAGTCCCTACAAAGTACAGTAGCACAAACTAGCCTAGTCCCCACAAACTTGTGATCGAATCATTCAATCTATATTTAAACCAAGGCCGCATTTTCTTCTGGCCCTAGGCTTCTTCATAATTCGAGATATGATAAGTGCAAAATTGATCATATGAAGTCAACAAGAGGCTTTGACCCTCTCTGACCCTCTCTGAACTCCCAATTGCCCTTTTCGTACTGTATCACAATTGCATTTCAAGTGTTTTTTTTTTTTTTTTTTTTTTTTTTATCTGCACACGAGGTGTGTTATTGCTAGCTTGGTGTATACGGTGCACCTTTCATGTTGTTCTCACTGAACTTCTCAGGCTCACAATCTCACAATTCTCACTTCATATTCGATATTTACCGGTAGGGCAAATTGAGGTATCAACTGAAGCCGTGCGTCAAAGGTAAATGACTGGCAGAAAGGGCTTCTATCTCAACGCAAAGTAACGTACTATACCTCATATCAACCGCTAGTCCAATGAAAGCAGTCCAATGAAAGCAGTCCTTCTGCAGATTCTACACTGCCATGATGCTGAGTTGCTGACCACCAACGAGAAGAACGCCACCCACGACGTTCATCGCCTTTGAAATAACCTCTGTAAAGTTGGTATGCGGAAGTGAGCCAGGCTGGAGATACCGATATCGGCTTCCGCAGATGAAAGCGACGGCATGAAATTGACGTAAGTAAGTATTTCTGACTGGCTCCGTGTTAGGCCCTGGCACAGCTGTCTGTCAGACTCTGTCTTATATAGTACTATACAAAGAATCTACGCCATTTTTAACATTTCAAAGTCTAATCGCGTCTCACGTCGTCTAAACGTAATGTCTGACTAATCAACCTTCACTATCAGAACCAAACCACCATCTTTCCTGAGTATTTCCGCATTAACAGTACCCCCTTCTGCCTTCAGCCCTCTGACTGAATTCTAAGCTGCCCTCCCGTATCTACCCTCTCTGCCTATTGTCTACTTCCTCTCAGGTTGCTCGTGTCTTCTTATTACATCTGCCACACACTTTTCTTGCTATTCCTCCTTTTCTTTTTTCTTTCACTTTCTTGTTCCTGGTATTTCCTGCGCCTATCTATTTCGTCCCTCTCTGACCCTCTTCCTTACTCGATCGCCACAAATGTCACAACATTCACAGCTGAACGGCGGCGGCCCTAATAACGACGACGACTTTGCCCCGACCACGCTACCGCGCACCACTACAAATGAGCTCATTGAGCACTATCTCAAAAACATAACCGACATAGACATCTACGCGAACCCTTTGCCTTCGGGCTTAGATTTTATAGACGCGCCACCTGCGGCCCCATTGAATGATCATCAAATGGACCAAATCATGGCCCCAACTTCTTTCTACCCGCCCCAGCAAAGTCTGCCTAGTGTGGAGAGACCTCTATTCGTCCAAGAATCTTCGACCAGTTTCGTCGCCAATGATAACGACAGCCCATTTATAGAGAGTCCGCTCAACTATGATATGGCTCTCGATGGCCACTTTCTCGTCCCTGGAAACCAAGGCCACTACCGGTCCAACTCAAACCATTCTGATGCTTCATCTGCTGTACCGTCTCCTCACCTTGCTGCTACATCGCCACTGCTTCCCCCTGCGGCAAACTCTCCGTATTATAGCGATAATGGACATGCAGTTACAGGACTGGAACAAATAACTGGCGACTTTTCTTTAGATGAGTCGAATTGGGATGGGCAACAGCACTTCTTTGCTAATAACACTATGGGCAACTTGAACGGCAATAATAATCAAACCAACGGTACTGGCTTTCAGACGTCTGGTCCGCCTGAAAATGACTTTGATGTGACAACTCCTGAAATCACCATTGACGTCGTGGACCACACACCAACGTTTTCTCCATACGCGTCGTCTACGGGTTCGCTTTCGCCCTCATATTCCGATATGGAGGCATTTCCATCACTAGACGCGCAACATGGCCTGTTTCCTCCTGCGGTAAACAGACGCCGCTCTCATTCCGACTCTGACTTGAGCGGAACTCAGAATGGTCATTTATATCCAAATGATGATGTTTCCAATATAAGTTTGGCGAGCGAAAATTATCTGTCTCCTGCGGCTGCGACAACCAGGCGAGAGAGAGTGAACCATAATGGAATTCGAAATCGATCGAGCTCTGCATCTCAGGCTCGCGAAAGAAGTAGGTCCCGTAGCCAGTCAGCATCCCGAGAGTATATCTTGGAACTAGCTTCACAATCCCCTGGGCCCAAAAAAGTGCAACGCCATCCGTCAACATTTGAATGCGATTTGTGTGATAAAAAGTTTACAAGGGCGTATAATCTAAGGTCCCATAAACGCACGCATACCAACGAAAGGCCGTACGCATGTTCAGTGTGCGACAAGGCATTTGCGCGTCAACACGACCGCAAAAGACACGAGGCCTTGCATTCAGGCGAAAAGAAATTTGAGTGCAAAGGTGTGTTATCAGATGGAGCGACTACATGGGGCTGTGGCCACAAGTTTGCAAGAGCAGACGCGCTTGGTCGACATTTCAGGACAGAGGCTGGTAAAGAGTGTATTCGACTGTTGGTGGAAGAGAGTGAGCGAGAAAAGGGATATGTTCCGATATATGGTGGTAACGAAGATGCACCGGCGCTAACGTTATCGCCACCTCCGATAAATGAACCAGCTCCAAATATATTAGGAAATGGAAATTCGGAAGGAACGATTCATGATTACAGTTTCCCCCAAGCACTACTTGAACAGTTCCCCATGTTGACAGATTTTAGACGACGAGATGATTAGGATATGATAAATGGCCACTTAACTTGAATTAATAATTTTTTTTTTTCTCTTTTGGTTTTACGTACTGTACAGTAGTTTTTTTTTATTCTACTATTGCTTTTTTGTGTACTGTACTTTTGTGTATGAGAAAGTCTCCACAGATATGCCAGACCCCCGGAGCATATGTTTTAATTTTTTCCAAATGCAAGAATGTTATCGTTGTAGTGAGCTCTAGTGCCGGTAGACATAACCGTTTGAGCGCGGCAGTAGTTTCAGTAATCCAATGTTCAAAGTCCTGCACTGCTACGTTTTCATGGATATGGAGGTACACTTTGGGTAGGCCAGAAAACAATGCAATCTTGACTGCGACGGGAAATGCAAGATGAGCGTTCGGCAGAAGGCCCATGTTGATGTGGGAGATCCGAGGGTGTTGCAGTTGTCCGGTTGGCGATGTTGTTGCTGCTTCTGTACATGCGTTTTGTATTCGATCAAAGGCCATGGTGTTATCTTCATTAAACACGACAATTACTGGGGAGTTTTGCTTTGACTTTGTCGTTTGCTTTGACTTTGTCGTTTGCTTTGACTTTGTCGTTGGCTTTGATTGTGATTTCAAGTTCAAGTTCAAGTTCAAGTTCAAGTTCAAGTTCAAGTTCAACTCATCATCAACATCATCAAGAGGTGTAGCAATATGATCCTTCATCACAAACCCGACTTTCGGTACCTCAACCGACTTCCAATGATTCAAAGCCGCGCCTTTGACGAGTCCCTTAGTCGACCACGGATTGAGTTCCCAGCAAAGAACCGATTTGAACCCGCCCGAAGCCGCGTATGAAAACGTAAAGTAACCAATACCTGCGTATAAATCAACAGCAGTCGTTTTTTGTTTTTGTTGTACACGTTGTTGTCGAAACCCTATTGCGCTGCTGCTGCTGCTACTGCTGCTACTGCTACTACTACTACCGCCGGTACTACTACGACTACACTCCTCCTTGTTGTAATAATAGGTTTCATCATCATTGTAGTATTGTTTGGCGATACTCAGGATTCGGGCTTTTTCTTTAATGTTTCCACGACTGAACATTGTGTGCATCGGGGCCCATGTTTGTTTGATTCCATTCTGTGTTGCTGTGCACCAAAATCCGGCGTCACCGTCACCATCGCCATCGCCATCGCCATCGCCATCGCCATCGCCATCGCCATCGCCATCGCCATCGCCATCGCCATCGCCATCGCCATCGCCATCGCTGCCCCTGTAACTGTCGTCGAACGCGCCAGGTCGACGAGGGTACAACGGAATGAGTTTAGACGGCAACCTCAGGATATCCGATTTATCAGGTATGGGCGCATTTTCAGCAACATGAGTGAGCTGAATATTATTAGGTGATGGGCCTGAGAGTCGTAATAACAGGTCGAGGTAGAATCTGTCAATATTGGTGGTACCGTCTTTGTTGTTGTTGTTGTTGTTGTTGTTGTTGTTGTTGTTGGAGGAGGAGGAGGAGGAGCAGCCGATGGATAAAAATTTGGACCAGCTGCGTGAGCCACTGAAAGCGCCAGAACTGAATAACAGCAAGGGCGGATATATAA
Organism: Geotrichum restrictum; assembly: GCA_030563985.1. NCBI lineage: Eukaryota > Fungi > Ascomycota > Dipodascomycetes > Dipodascales > Dipodascaceae > Geotrichum > Geotrichum restrictum. The sequence goes on along the minus strand of JAJMKT010000115.1, from coordinate 19,978 downwards.
GGTACCGTGTTGGAGCTTCTGATATCAGTTCATCTATTGTATGTCGTGGTAGCTGCGGTGAATGGTTCGTCTCAAGGATCTGTTTCAGTATTGATTTCAGGTCTGTGGTAGCGGTCAACTGGACCATATGCGGGGATTGTGGTGATTCGATGGTAACAACTTCATAAGCATCCACAAGCTCTTGAGGCAACATACCGCAACTGCCGCAACCGCTGCTACTGTTGCTGTTACTGCTCCCTTCGAACTCTAGCGGGATCAACAACGGGATGAAAAAAATACCATCAACGCAAGAGATTTTGTGTTTCGAGTCGAGCAGTTTACAAGCCTCAAGTATCGTTTTGATCTCCTTGACTTTGGACTTTTCAGTCACTCTAAAAGCTCTATAAGGGTCTTGTGCTGCTGACATTTCTCTGTACATATATAGCTAACCCCGTAATCTACATGCGCATATAGGGATGGGCCATATGGAGAGATATATATATACTGGTATAGCTATACAGAATCGCGATATCGGTATTAATTTCAACTGGAAAAATATTCGTTTTTTTTTTTTTTTTTTTTTTTTTTCACTGTCGTTGCTTTATCTCGTATTATATGCTGAACAACGTAGACGTACATCGCTATAGTCTAGAGTCTTCACTTCACGAAGTTCACGTTATATCGGAATGGTTTTAGACTGCTTGCGATGTACGGCAGCTCTGTGAGATAGAACTGCTGTC
>JAJMKT010000115.1:0-19159 GCA_030563985.1 Geotrichum restrictum | reverse complement strand
GAACATAAAAAACTAAGACAGAAAATTAATGCGAACTCTGTGGATCGAACACAGGACCTTCAGATAATCTGTAAGACTGAATTTTAACTTCAGTCTGACGCTCTCCCAACTGAGCTAAGTCCGCTGATTAATAAACGTTAAAAATACTGTTTTATAGACAGTGTCTCAATGTATTAGCTGAAATTTACTTTTTTGGAGCATTTTAATGATTTTTTGGGCTTAAATTATAGTCACATAGCACCTCTAAAGTTATGCAAAAAACAATATCAAGGCTAAATAAAATTTACGCAACTTGGGTTCACTTTGATGAAAGGAAATAAAAAGACCTACCTGGTAGTGGGTGATCGGAGGCATCTAAATCAGCGTCGATACTCACTGACTGTATGAAGTCTATCATAATTCTAACACTAGGGTGACATTATCACCGTAAATAGAGCTGTACAGGGGTATTGAAACAAGTGGACGCAAATCGGACTCCAAGCTATAGTAGACAGCAGTGTCACAGCACTCAGACGCAAATAAATTAATCATGGAGGACGGGATGCGGTTTCGTTCAACTGAACTAAATAGATGACCTGACCGTTATGCACATATTGCAACAAGAGGTGTTCATCCTTTCACAAATGATAACGATAAAAATTTCAACAAAAAAAACTGATTGAACACCTCACATTGTTTTTGAATCATCCCGCTATTTTAGGTAGCAACTTGCTATAGGCCAATTAAATTTATGGAACTTTGAACACTGTACTACCAAATGAATGTTAAAAAGTGAAAGGAAAGGTAACTACGGTACATCAAATTTTACTTGAGAATTCATGAAGACCAATATGTACAATAGCAGACGACAATCTCTAGACAGGCATTTCGGCAACTAGGAGTTAAAGATAGGCAATATATACAGTCTACCGTTAGTAAAGTGCTCAGCAGATAGTCATAAACATATTAATTCATAAATTACAAAAACATTAAAAAACAGTAAAAACAGTAATAAAAAATAAAAGAGATGAAATAATGCAAAAGATGCCAGCAACTGAAAGATTTACTTCAGACTCTGGTATTTGCAAGATTTGGGCATCGATATCAATATCGATTTAGAACAGAATGTAGATTGTATCTTTTGCTTGAATGATTCCTTGAATCCCATACGTAGTGATTTCTTGTATTTGGGCTTAAGATCATGAGATAGTAATGCCATTTCTTCAATCAATGCGTTTTCAATCCATACCTCTTCATTTGGATACTGCTGTAAAGCCTCCTCAATAGTCAAAGAGAAGAGTGATGATTTCGATGATGATTTCGATGATGTTATTTTGATGAGCGTATTGCTGCTATTGTTACTCTCGCAGTTTGCAAGAGTAGTTTGTGAGCTTTCAACAGAGATTTGTGAAAGCTGCGTCGAAGCAGTTTTGCGCAATGATGCGTAATCTGGATTCGGTATCTTGGGAGTCATATCCTGAGTAGAAATGCCAGCTGATTGGAACATATCAGCGTAAGCGGAGTAGTACTTGTTAGAGTCTTGAGTGGTACACATAGTATTGGTGTCAATTGTTGTACTTGAAAATTGTGGAAATGAGAATTGAGTATTGAATCAATTTTGAGATAGAATTGATTTGAAAAAAAAAATAGAGAACAGGGGGGCATGAGCTCCTATTTATGTTAATTGGATATACTGGCAAACCAATACTGTCCTTCCACCTTCGATAGCTGGACACAAAAACTGTATGATATGTGTGGTGCAACTTCCTTAACCAGTGCTTAAAACGAGACTAACATACTCCAGATTAAGACAAAACTGTCATTATAATCCTACTCCAGAAGGTCGAATTAAGTCAATTGAGTTCATAGCATATACTATGTTGGACAAGAATCTTATAACCTCAGGACTACTCGATTTTGTGGCTAAATTAGGCAGTCAACTATTTCAACTGTGTTAGATCTGCAGGATCACAAGCAAATGTGTTCAAGACTCTGGATGACAGATATGAGGAGAAAGTGAATAAGTATGATGATTTGAAAGACATTGAGAAGATTTGGACCAGGACAGGGCCCTGTTTTTCCTCATATGATTACTTCGCCACGTGGATTGGTGCATCTCAACTCAGCAAAGGCATTGAGAGATGTCTAAACCATGATAACGGAATGCAAAGCTGATATGTTGATGGTTTGCCTGGCGAGATACAGAGCCAAATGGCACTTTACAAATACCAAGAACCCTATACAATTCATTAAGAGTGGGGAAAGAGAAGCTGATATCTTCACTCATAAAATATGAACACGCGTGACCAACGTATAGTGAGCAGATACGAGACAATCGGAGCTACTAATAGAACTGGTGCTGACAGGGCTGGTGGCACTTGAAGTTATAGATGACACGGTACTGGATATTATAACAGTAGAACAGCTAAACACTGGGAAGCTGGACGTGGTGATGCTAGACTCGGTGGCACTAGATGTGGTGACATTATATGCGGCAAAACTAGACGCGGTAACACTAGTCTCAGTAACTCTAGCTTCAATAGTTTATTCTAGGTTGTGACAGTACTATAGATATATATCTCTCTTCATGCCAACTAGGGACAAGGCCATGAGAAAATGGGTTGTAAAAATAACAGTGCTATCTATTTACACCTGGAGTCGAAGACTGCCCTAAAAATTCGAGAGAGCAGCTGCAAGTAGAAACGCTAGGATGGCATATCTCTGCTGAATTGTTAATATTCATATCAACATTTTAAGCAAGTTTTGAGATCTCAAGTCAATATTTTGTTTGTGACTCTCCTAAACAGGAAAACTCTCTTAAACAGGAAACCATTGGTCTAAAACTCAAGATAATCAGCCGTACATTAAAAGTACGACTTGATTGGCTCCAATGCGTTACATAGTTTATTAGTCATATACTCTGCTACTTCCAATCAATCGTCAATTGTAGCAAGAACCAAAAAGACAATTACAGAGCTCATTTCAACAACACAAACATTCACCATGGATCCTCAACCCGGCGGATCTCTAATTATTGCATTTCAAATTAAAAACAAACATGTTTTAGTTATTGGCGGTGGCGATGTAGCCATGGGCAGAGTCAACGCCCTTCTAAGTGCTGACGCAGTGGTTACGCTAGTGGCGCCCGAACTCACGAATAACGCGTTGAAAGAGTACGTTGAATTACAACAAGAGGAGCCCGACATGAGCAACCTCACGTACATCAAAAAGACCGTCGTTGCAGAAAACTCTCCAGCCTCTTCGTCAGTTTCTGTGGAAGACTTGGTGCTGGACTCATCTACGGGCAGGCCCAAGTTTAGTCTGGTTTTGACGGCTGTGAATACAAACACTGGTGTATCTGAAAAGGTTTACAAGGTGTGCTCTGTGCAGCATAACATTCCGGTCAACGTGGCCGATGTACCGTCAATGTGCGATTTCTATTTTGCTTCCATGATTAGGCGTGGTCCTCTACAAGTGGCGGTTTCTACAGGCGGGGGTGCACCGCGACTGGCTCGCCGTATCCGGATGGCTATTGAGAAGAGTGTGGACGATATGGGCGGTGTCGATAAGGCTATTCAGAATATATCAACGCTGAGGCAGGCCCTTAGGACAGGCAGTGTGACCGCTTCGTTGGACAGCACGGTTTCGCAAGAAGAGCGGCTAAAGGTGATCAAAACGAGAATGAAATGGATGTCACAGATATGCGATGACTGGACGTTTGAGCAGATGGCGAACTTTGATGAGGACGATGTCAAGTTCATGGTGGAGTCGTATCCTGAAGTTGTCTCATATGATCAAGTCAAAACGAATAGCCTTAATGCTCCGTTGGATTAGGCTTAAGTAAGGACTGTGAGTATACTGTAAATCAAAAAAAATTAAAAAAAAACCAAAAAAAAGTAAAATTTGATACAACACGCCCTTTTAACGATGCGAATAAGAGTCAACACAGGTTCTCGTAAACTATGGTGGCCTATACCGAGTACTTCTGTGACGGTAGAGTCGCTGGCTACAAATGTTATGGAGCATGTAGGCTTTGAAATGTCCCGAAATCACTCGGGATGGAAAGTCCTCTTAGACGGGTTCGAAGTTCCAGGGGTGGCTCTCGTTGCACTAGCCCTTCGCGACGGAGAGCTCATTGAGTAAGGCATTCACGTCAGACACAAACAGTTATGGCGCTGCTAACAGAAAGCTATAGAATAACAGAGTCAAAAGACCAAAGTACAGAAAGACCAGAAAGCACAACAAGTACAACAAGTAGGCCAGCAGTCACTACTACCACAATCACAACGGTAGCTACGGTAAGACCTGGCAACGGATTAACAAGAACCCAAAGCCGAAATCAACGAAGGAGGGCTGCATTGAAGGCAAGGAAGGAAAAGGGAGATGTGACACAGGACTCTGAACATTCGATAAACGAGAGACCTGTTAAACGTTTGAAAATGAACCCGGAGACCAACAGTACGGAGAGTTCGCTAGTGCTACGTAATCCGAGCACGATAGTGCCTACAAAAGAAGTGCCTACAAAAGAAGTGCCTACAAAAGACTCAAGTAGTCCAGAAGATCCAAACGACCCAGAGTCTAGTGAGTCTAGTGAGTCCAGTGAGTCCAGTGAGTCTAGTGAGTCTAGTGAAGCTGGTGAATCTAGTTTTCACGAATCTGAACCCGAAGCTGAACCTGAAGCTGAACCCAAATCTAAGCCCAAATCTAAGCCCAAAGTCAACGTCAAAGTCAACGCCAAAACCAAACCCGAAGCTAACGAATCTGATCCCGAATCTGATCCCGAATCTGATCCCGAATCTGATCCCGAATCTGAACCTGAACCTGAACCCGCAGCTGCGCCCAAATCTAAGCCCAAAGTCAACGTCAAAGTCAACGCCAAAACCGAACCCGAAGCTAACGAATCTGATCCCGAATCTGATCCCGAATCTGATCCCGAAGCTGATCCCAAATTTAAGCCCAAAGTCAACGCCAAAGTCAACGCCAAAGTCAACGTCAAAACCGAACCCGAAGCTAGGCCCGAAGCCAGACCCAAGGCTAAACCGAAAGCTAAAACCATAGCTAAAACCATAGCTGAACCCATAGCTGAATCTGAGCCGGAACCTGAGCCGGAATCTGAGCCGGAATCTGAGCCGGAATCTGAGCCCGAGGCTGAACCTGAACCCGAAGCTGAACTTGAACCTGAACCCGAAGCCAAATTTAAATCTAATCTTAAAGCCAACCTCCAAGCTGAGCTCGAAGCTGAAGTTGAAGCACAATTTAAATCTGAACCCGAAGCTGAACCTGAATCCGAACCCGACGTTGAACCTGAATCTGTGCCCGACGTTGAAGCTAAAGCTGAACCCGCTGTTGAAGCTGAAGCTGAAATTGAGCCCGAGCCTGAATCCGAGCCTGAATCCGGAGCTGAACCTGAAGCTTTGACCGAACCTGAATCTGAACCTGAGTCTGAACCTGAGCCCGGAGCTGGGCCCGAAACTGATCCCAACGAGTCAGACTCGAATTCAGCACCAAGTGAAACTGACTACTCTGTAAAAAAGGAAGACCCGGTTGTCTCTACTGTTCCTGAAAAACTTCCTCTTTATCAAAATGCTTTCACCAAACTTCCATACCGAAAATACAAAAATCTTCGACTCGAGTCTATTGAATGCACTGCACCAGGAAAATATAGGCTTCAAGTGCCCCAGAAGCAGTTTAAAAGGGAAGATGTCCCTGATGTGTTTGAAACAAATGATTCCTACATATATCCCTTCGATACTGAAAAGCATTCCGCCTCGTTAGTTCCCATTTCAGATCTCAGTTTGTTAAAAGTAGGCCAAGTCATCCGGCTCTCGTTGCTCCTGTCCACACCACCACTATATGACCCACGGACAATACACAATGCATGCGCATTGGTAGTAGACGAATATGAAGCCGATTCACAGGGACTGACCATACGGCTAGCAAGCCAGTTCTTGGAGCGGGATCCCGTCTTGGATCCATATAAATCTGAACCACCGAGATATGACTATGGGGTCATGTGGATATGTGCCCCGCTGGTATCTAACTTGAGGGTTTACGAAGATGTTCCGAGATTAGCTCTATATAGAAGCGCATTGTTTGAAGCGACTTTAGAGGACTTATATTAAAGAAATAAATAGTTTCCAAACTCAGTGAGTTTGTATGTTTTCATATAGAAGCTCATTTGTGTCGACTCTAGTCAAATGCATGATGAAGTCCATGTTTATCCAATACTGAACCATTTTGTCCTTGCTTATCATGATAGTCTGGGTATGAGAAAACTCGGCTGACAAGAGTTAGTAACAACTAGAAATGGTCTAAAGCTTAAAACTTACGATTGAAGAAATTGTGCAGTGACGACTGCCCTGTAGATTTAAAGACAGGAGCGTCTGGCCATTCACTGTAGGTAATTGGAAGTGATTGGCAAAGATTAGGAATAAAGAAAGCGACCTCTCCACGTGGGATCCCAACATCGCCTATTCCGTTAGCTTTTACTTTTGTTGCTTAACAACAACATACCTGTTAATTTTATGGCTTCTAGCCGACTCTTGTTCGGTTGGTGGATTAGCACAAAGTCAGGACCAGAAGAGTAATTAGCCATCATCCAGATGCCTCTCCATGGGTATTCATGTGTCGGAGTAAGAAGATCTGTAGACAACTTACTAAATGTCTCTGACAACGCTGCATATGTTATAGTGGAATTAAACGAAGGAAAGCTTCGAAGTCGAAAAAGGTCGGAACTCGGAGGCCCTGATTCAGCAGCTTGATAACCCCCCGGAAACTTCATTGAGCAACTGCTGCTTCGCTGAGTCGAGGGGATTCTGAATGGAGGCCATACACTCGTTGACGGATCAATATGACGAAAATCGAGGGGAGCAACTCGTGTCAGCCCTATAATAGCGCCCCCGCTGCGAGTGTACTTCCACATACCATTAAATTCATCGTAGGGGCTCGTGTGGTTTAGTTCGATATGGACAACGGGTTTGACCTTGAAGTGCCGGTCACTATGATTTAACAACGAGCCGTCTATAGGAGAAGTCAAACGTACTCCGGGAGGAGCAGTAACATCATCTGTTGGAGGTTCCTGCTCAGCGATGCACAAGAGTCTATACAGACATATGCTTCCGGTTTCGGGATTGTATCGCGAAAGCAGGAGGCTTCCAAACTGATTAGCGTCTCCCATCCAAATAGCCGGCTGGAGCCATCGAAACGGGTACAAAGACGAGTAAAGTTCAAAAAACGTTGGATAGGCCGGTTCGCAGCTGGCCACATTGAAGGCCCTGCCTACCAGCAAACGCCATACGATGTCATTGTTTACAATCATTTTGGAGAACCTCTTGCAAGTGGTGGCTAGCGAGATCAGGTCACAACCGTCGAGTTGGCTGAAAGTGGCTTCCAGAATCTCCAATGGCAGATCCAGTATCTGCGTAGTGGCATTGAGACTCGTTGTAACACTCATTGTAACGGCTGTAAAGGTTCTTGAAAGGCGAGAGCAGAGAACTAAAGATTGAAGAAGTTCATGAGGTTCAGTGACATTTTCACGTTAAAGCTTGGGGAGGAGCTGATAAATAAATCCCCAGTCGATCGATATTTATATATATATCGAACGGGTGGCACATGATTTCTACTGTATTTACTTTATTTTTACTCTTACTTCCTAACTTTCTTTTCACCAACTTTAACCATGAACAGATCATCTTCCAGCACACAGGCCTCTGCCGTCCCTCTGGCACGTATTCTGTCGCTGAATACCTGGTGAGTTTGTTTCTGCTGCGACATCTGCTACACTCTTGCTAACAACAACCCCAGGGGGTTGAAATACGTTTCTAAGTTCAGGGAGGAACGGCTGTCCGCCATTGCCGAACGTCTAGCTGCCTACGGGGATCAGTATGATATCGTAGCTCTTCAAGAAGTCTGGGTCGAAAGTGACTACGACAAGATCAAAGATTTGACCTCGCAACAGTTCCCCTATCGCAAATACTTTTACAGCGGCATCTTGACAGGCCCCGGTCTGCTTGTGTTGTCAAAATGGCCCATAGAATCTGCCTCTGTCTTCCGATTCCCATTGAATGGTAGGCCTAGCGCATTCTTTCGGGGTGACTGGTACGTAGGCAAAGCAGCAGCATCTTGTGTCATTCATCACCCTGTACGAAAGATTGAAATAATTAATACCCACATGCATGCCCCCTATGGGCCAGGAGATGCGGCTTACACATGCCACCGAACCGCCCAAGCCTGGGAGTTAGCCCGTCTGGCAAAGAGAGCCAGCGATTGTGGCCACTTGGTTGTCGTTGTTGGCGACATGAACTCAATACCAAATAGTCTCACACACCGCCTTTTTAATCTGGTTGCGCAGCTCTCAGACAGCTGGCAGGACCACCACGGAGAGTTCAAGGGAGATATTGGGTACTTGACTCCAGAAAACCAAATCGTGGAAGCGGGCACTACGTGTGATAGTCAGCTGAATACATGGAGAGCGCAACGCAAAATTCATGAAGCTTGCCGCCTGGACTACATTTTTTACGACCGCAGCTTTGCGCATGTAGACGACGCAAGAGTCTCGTTCATTGACCCAATTTCTGGCATTGGATCTGTATCTGACCACTTTGCAGTGGAGGCAGACCTTGTGCTGAACAATCAAGTGATTGAAAAACCACCAGCCAACGCTGAGGATCTACGACTATTATATACGGATATGTTAGATCTGATTGAAGACTACAAGTACACCAGTATTATGCAGGCCAAAGTGCGAAACTTCCATTTCATCCTGTCGGTGGTTATTCTTATTTGCTTGCTGATAACCGTGTTCTGGGGAGCTGCGCACAACCGCGCATGGGTGGGCTTTTTGTTCATGCTTGTCGCAATTGTGGTGGCCGTGACTGGTTTGCTAGATGGTCTAATGGGGTTCTTGTTTGGTCGCGCGGAGATGCGCGGGCTTCGTGAATTTGAGAGTGAAGTTGAGCTTGCCAGGCATGTTCTACAAGGCCTTGCGTAGTACAATCCGATCACAAACTAATTAAAGAAAAAAAAAAAAACCATCGCACTTTGCCCCTATAATTGAAAACATTCTCTCTCTGGCATTAAGGCATTAATGTATTTATTCTATCAAACAAGATGAATAGAAAAAGAAAAACTATGCAAAGTGAATACCGACCTTATGAAATGCGTATAATAGTTTTAGAAAGTCCGTTTCATCACATTTGCCAGAGCGCTGCTCACCAAGACCAGTATCAGTCAAGACCTGGTCCACCTTGGCCTTGACAACTTGTAAAATGTTAACATCCATGTCCACATCTTCACCTCCATTTGCCTGCTGAGCAGACATGTATGACTTGTAGTTCTTTTCCAGAATTCCCATAACAGTCGAGGACTTGAACCCTGCTGCAATAGTTCTATTTTTTCTCACAAAGCATATTCGCAGCAACCCATCCCACTCGCAAAAATCTACGGGGGGTCGTGGCGACTTGACTTCAATACGCACAACACTGGACTCAACTTGAGGCGGCGGCCTGAAATTATTGCGTCCAACCTTCATGACATGTGTAACACGAGCCCACATCTGCACATTCACACTGAGTCGGCAGTACAGCGTTTCGCCGGGCCTTGCGAGCAATCGCAACGCAAACTCGCGCTGAAACATGAGAATACTGACACGGGGAGGTCTTGGCATATTAAGCAACTTGAACACTAGCGGCGACGAGATCTGGTACGGTGTATTTGAGATGCAAATATCATGGTAAGGAAGGTCCGTTTTTATACAGTCACCCAACATGATTTCGAGTCTTTTTTGGAGTTGTGGGGTTCCTTGGACACGCTTGGTGAGTTCGGAGGCCATACGAGGGTCCATTTCGACCGCAATCACTTTGCGGGCCTTTTCGAGGATGCGGACTGTCAAATTACCAGTTCCGGGTCCTACTTCTAGTACGGTGTCGCTGGGCTTGATCTCGGCTTTGTCGACGATTCCCTGGGCGACGAGCGGGTTTTTTAAAATGTGCTGACCGAATCCTTTATTCATAGTGAAGACTGCTACTCCCTTCTTGGCGGCGGGTGCTCCTCCAGCTGCTCCTGCTCCGCCAGCGGCCGAGACGGTGCCGTTATTTCTGGCTGGTTTCGAGCGTGTGATCTTTCCCATGGCGAGGTGTTGTATATCTCAGTTATAGATACTGTTGTGAAAAAAGTGTGGTGAAAAAGTGTTGAAGATGGTGAATTTTGAAAATTTGATCTGAAAAATAGAAATTGAAAAAGGTAAAAATTTTTATCAAATTGGGAGGTTACAAGTTACAAGTTACAAGTTACAAGTTACAAGTTACAAGTTCTAGGTATTAAGTTCTAAGTCTTGTTATTTGGAATTTTTTTAACACCAACCAGCTATAGATTGATGGGTCAGGCAATTCGCAACCTTCGTCTCTCCCCTCGATCGCAATCATTTTGACACATTGCGCTCACAGAAAAAAGTTTTAAAAAACCATGTTTAAATCGCTTGGAAATATGATTTTTGGCGACAGCGACGATGAGGAGTCCAACGGTGGAAACGGTCTCAGGAATGGTGTTCCCACGAAGCTCTCAATAGTCTACGGGAAGTCCTCGTACGACCTTGAATTCACAGACGACGATTTCCAAAACGAAGCAACTCCTTCAAAGGGCGTAACAGTATTGTCACTGAAATTCATTGCCAGTCGGATTTTGACACCCAAGATTCTTCTCAATGACACAGCCAACAACGGGCTGTCCGAAGTTGACGGTCGCAGCAGCAGTAGCGGTGGACAAGGGGCCAAGCTAATCAACCCTAGCAACTTTACACTGATACATCAGGGCCGCAAGTTGCTGGACGACAAAAAGTACTTGCTGGATTATAAGATTCGGAATGGAGCAAAGGTTCTTGTAATGGTATCCAGTCCTGAGCGGGTAGCGGCTGCCGCCGCTGCAGCAACCCGGTCGTCTAAGTCAACAGCAAGCAAATCTAGCAACGGCAAGAAACCCAGGTTTAGATCTAATCAGGACGGCGGACCATCATCTACAACAACGCCAAGAGCAGCACCAGCAGCAACAGCAACAGCAAGGGTAACATCTTCGATCCCACGATCCTTTCCAGTCAAGCCATTGACGCCCGAGCAAGAGATTCAAAAGATCATGGACCAAGTTGACCAAGAAATAGGTCCGCTCATTGCAAAGTTCATCCAACACCCGCCGGAACCTTTGAACGTGCGAAAGGACGAGCATCACCGCATTTCTGAACTTGTGTTACAGAAGATGTTTATGATGGATGGAATTGATACGAGTGGAAGTCAGGATGTGAGACAGAAGCGAAAAGACGCCATTAATACTTTGCATCAGCATTTGGCAAAGATAGATGAAGTGAGCAAGTCTGGTGAGTCCAATGAGTCTAATGAGCATGTTAACAACGATCAATCATAAAAACATGTACACAAGTATGTTGATCCGTATGTGTATAGACTATAAAATAGACTATGAAGCATGGCCTTTAATTACAATTGAATTTCGTGTCGTTGATTAGACTTGAGCACTGCTGCAGTGCTGCCAGCCTAAAGTCTAGGCCTAAAGGTTTTTTTAAATTATGGATTCCATTCATCATGAGTTAATTATTTATTGAAGCGTCGACTTTGAAAGACCAGGAAACACGACGTTTTCCTTCTCCAATTCCTGCTGAGCCCATCCCCACAGCTTGACCAAGTTTACTATTTTTGTCTCACCATCAATACCTTGCGACTTCAAGAGCGTAGTATTAACATCTCTCGCAACCGTTTCTCTCAGCTTCAGGTCCATTAGATCCTTGAGCTGGGGGACAAGGTTATCCGGAGGGAAGCATAGCAGGGCCATGGTTCGTTCCAGGTCAGCTAAGAATACTGGGTTTGAAGGTGCTCTTAGTGCGAGATGAGTTGACGCAAACTGTAGTGCGGGTGTAATGTCGCCTGTGCTGTTATTTGCGGTACGAATCAGTTCAATTAGTTGAAGTCTTAGGAGTGCAAAGTGAAGATTCCCGTCAGCGTCGAGAAGTTCGGGGTCCAGGTCGTTTATTTTTTCAATGGCAGACTGGATCTGGCCTGTCAGTATTAGAGATTTAATGACCATGCGATCACGGACCGATCTCAAGTGTTCTGCAGTTGTCTCGTTATCTGCTGAATTCAGACTCTGCTCATTATTCGAACTCGAATTACCGGTAGTGGGAGAAGTAAACGTAGGAGTGGTGGTGCTACCATACAACGTCGGTGAAGCCAATCCATAACTAGGATTTGCAAGATTGATGTTGGCTTCTTGAACAAATTTGGCTGCTGCGTCTTGGTATCCTTCTACGATGAGGTAGTTCATTATGAGTGCATTGAGGGCATTTTTGCTAACGTCCATGTCGTTTAGGCGAGCGAGCCATTCTTCTTTAGTGTAGGACTTGCGTTTCTTGGATGATGCAGATAGGGGGCGGCGGTTTGAAGTCATGGTATCATATGTAGAAAGTCAGACTGGACTGAAGAGAACTGAGGTGAGTGAGTGAATGGATGGGTGGTGGCGGACAGGATAGAATAGGACAGACCGTTGGGACTTGAGCTAGCTAGCTTTCGTGGGTCGGTACTGTCAAATATTAGTATGGAAAATATAGTCTACCTGCCTAAATGTGATGTATGACATGCTTAACTTTATTTTATGAATATTGTTATTGCTATTGTTTTAAATTTTAATAGTGAGACTGATACTAATTCTTATCATTGTACTTCAGTGCAACTAAAACTGCTGCTGCTGTTGCTGGTGCTGAGAAATGGGCTGCTGGGAAATGGGCTCCTGTTGTAGCTGCTGCTGAGGCACTTGATGTTGTTGCTGCTGCTGCTGCTGCTGCTGAGGTACTGGCTGTTGCTGCTGCTGCTGCTGCTGCTGCTGGGGTAATTTATGCTGTTGATACTGCTTAGTGCCAAGGTTCAAATCAACCAATTGGCGAACAATAGACCAGTCCCCTGCCTCAGCATAATCAATAATAACAATACCGCAGGCATTGCCCAATCCCTGCATACCTTGAGATACAGCAGTCGCCACACCTTGGGGCCAACACTGGGGGTTGAAAAAGTTAGACCCAGTGCAATAGTTCAAAAACAACTTTGCGCCTGCTTCCTGAGTTGCATCTTGCGTAGCGTTGTACTGGACAGCGCGCTGCAGTTGCTGGTTGACATAGTTAATCTTTATGTCGAAATCCTTGGGTTCCTTGACTTCGCTGTAGTCTTGCACTACGTAGGACCCACGGTCATCATCGGGTGTGTTGTACGTCCAAGTCGACGCTTCGAATCCAAAATTTGCGCGAAGTTGCTCTGACTTGACACCAAATCTCCTAAACAAAAGAGCCTTTCCACGGACGCTGCCCAATCGTGGGATATCACTTCCAAGGTACCACCTGTCAGCGCTGGGAGCAATATACTTGTTATAAATCAAGTTGGGAAACTCGTCTCCAGTCCAAGTACCATTTCCCTCTTGCTTAATAGACACAACAACCGTTTCCGTAGGGTGCTGCTGAAGAAAGGCATATATGTCATTGAGTACGTCGTAAAGCTTTTCAGGGAAGGGCAATTTAACAGGAAAGGACCCATGAATGACCTGCAGATCGTCCGGAGCACCACAAATTCCCAAGAATGGGCGGGCCACACGAACATCAAAGAAACGTACTCCGTGGACAAGTTGCTCGGTGACAGAGGCGCCCTGACACTGGACAGAAGGGAAGGAAATGTGCCATGCCGCAGAATTGTGGGTACCAGGGAGCGATATTTGGGATAGCAAGGTTTGGTCCGAGATCTGGCTTTGCCATTCAGTGAGGACGCCAGGCCCAGCAGTAGGAAGAGGAGGCATTGTGTAGGTAGGTCAATTGGTCTGTTAGTTGGTTAAGTTAAAAAAAATTTGAAAAGAGGAAAGTGTGAAGAAGGAGAAGGAGAAGAAGAAGGAAATGACGGGGAAAGAAATGAGATATAAGAGAGCAATCAATGTGAGACCTCATCACTGTCAGTGTTAACGCCTTAATTGCAGGATCGATCTCATGAGTTGTTGATGTGAATCAAAGTTAAGGCCAAGAAGGAACTTGTAATTTGGGAGTTAGTATATGTGACTTGGTACTTGGTAGATGAGACTTGAGACTTGGCACTAATAACTTAAAATTTGAGAGAATTCTAAAGACTCGCGTATTGAATCAGCTACGTACCGGTAGACCAAAGAGATGTCGCGTAAGACACGGTTAGAGAAGTAATTCAGATCGGTTGTCGGTTTAACGAAATGTCAAGGGAATGTTGAGATGGCATTGTTCTCGATATATGACCCTTTTGTTGCATTAAGTGGTGTAATGTTTGATAGAGAGGTCAACAACAGATAGTCTATCAGCACTGATTCAGCAGCTAGATCTACCGGTAAGTTAATTTGAGTAGCTAATGAGAGGGCTACGTGCACTAAAACAGACTCATTCAGTGCCATAGAGATCCTCATAGAGATGGCATAGGCTATACTTACGTTTCTATACTCATTTTAAAAGCCTTCAATCAATTGCCTCGAGTCAACTACGTAGTCTCGATTATGGAGTCCATGGGGCTATCACAAATACTCCTCCTCTTCCTCCTCCTCCTCCTCCTCTTGCTCCATTGACCCTTTCGCCCGCTATAAACAAAGTCTATAAACCGTTTGAATAGCGAATTCAAGGTCTGGGCCTTGTTCTACCTTGTTCTACCTTGTTCTACCTTGCTCTACCTCGCTCAACCTTGCTCTACCTTGCTCTACCTTGTTCTACCTTTTCCATACATTTCAGTAGAACTGATCTACCCTCGAGCGCTTTTTATTTCAACCAATCACATGTCGTGATTTCTCCTTTTCGCCATTTGCGGTGGGGGCGGGGATGCCTCATGAAACTCTCAATTGCCAAATAAGCGATTTAAAGGATTCCAACCAATCAGCATTCTCTAATCTTACGTAACTCTGGCTAAATGACTAATCTTTTTTTAAGGTTACCCTCCTCCACTGCAACGCAAAGGCTCACTGAATTTCATAGAGATTCTTCCAGATAGCCATTACGAGTTGAGCGTCTATTAACGCTGCTTTTCGTTAAAAATTATTCTGAATCCTGTATATATATCGACCCTCTTCTTCTTCTTCTTCTTCTTCTCCTTTTTTTTTTCTTTCACTGCCGGCCATTTCCTCCTCACCTCCATACAGTCATGTCTCTTTTAAAGGCTCTTCCCAGAGCCAACAGGACGACCATACCTGCTATCAGGTCCACTTTCGCGACGTCGATTAGATCCTTGTCAACTTCTCGCGCCCTCCTTCAATCTGCTCCTCCCGCATCATCCTCCTCCTCATCCAATAACCAAAAGAAACGTTTCTCATACTTGAAGGCCCTTTGGAGACTCACATATGGTTCTGCTATTTTGGGAACTGCATTCACCGCTTACTCCATTTACGATACCAGGCATCCCGCCGACCAAAAGAAGCCTGATCCTTCGAAAAAAACACTTGTTATCCTCGGTTCCGGATGGGGCTCCGTATCTCTCCTCAAGAAGATTGATGCTTCTCAGTACAACATCATTGTCGTCTCGCCCAGAAACTTTTTCCTCTTCACTCCCCTCTTGCCCTCTTGTACCACCGGAACCGTCGAGCATCGCTCAATTATGGAGCCAATTCGCTCAATTATCCGCTCTAAGGAAGCCTCCGTCACCTACTATGAAGCCGAAGCCACCAACGTCGACTATGAATCCAAAAAGCTCACCATCAACGAGGTCGCTGCCCATGACAATGCCGGTGATTCCACCACCAGAGTCATTGACTACGATTACCTTGTAGTTGGTGTCGGTGCCATGAATTCTACCTTTGGAATTCCTGGTGTTGCTGACCACGCATGCTTCCTCAAGGAGATTCCTGACGCCCAAAAGATTCGCCAAAAGATTATGGATCGTATTGAGTCCGCCTCTTTCAAGAACCTCGATGACGAGGACAGAAAGAGACTGCTCCATACTGTTGTGGTCGGTGGTGGCCCAACCGGTGTCGAGTTTGCCGCTGAACTTCAAGATTTCTTTGAAGAAGATCTCAAGAAGTGGATTCCCGAAATTGCCAAGGATTTTAAGGTTACTCTTGTGGAAGCCCTGCCTAATGTTTTGCCTTCGTTCTCCAAGCAGCTTATTGAGTACACTGAAAAGACCTTTAAGGACGATAAGATCACTGTTTTGCTCAAGACGATGGTCAAGAAAGTCACTGAAAATGTAGTCACTGCCGAAGTAACCAAGCCTGATGGATCCAAGGAAATCATTAATCTTCCTTATGGTCTGCTCGTCTGGGCTACTGGTAATGCCGCCCGCCCCGTCGTTCGCGACATGATGTCTCGTATCCCTGCCCAAAAGAACTCTCGCCGTGGTCTCCTTGTTAATGAATACCTTGTTGTTGAAGGCACTGAGGGCATTTGGGCACTTGGTGACTGTACCGCTACAAAGTACGCACCTACTGCTCAGGTCGCTACCCAGGAAGGAATCTACCTTGCTGGCTTGTTCAACCAGCTGGCCCATGCTGAGGATCTCGAGCAGGAGGTTTCCAACCTTGAGTCTCTTGTGAACAGCGCCACCGACGATCAAGGCCGCAAGACTGTACTTGCTGAAATTGAGTCCAAGACTCGCAAGCTGCGTCGCACAAAGTCCCTATTGCCCTTTGAGTATTCTCACCAGGGCTCCTTGGCATACATTGGCTCCGACAAGGCCGTTGCCGATCTCACATTCTGGGGTTCTGCCACTAACGTTGCGTCCGGTGGTAGCCTCACGTACCTGTTTTGGAGATCTGCTTACATTAGCATGTGTTTTAGCGGTCGTAACCGATTGTTAGTGATCATGGACTGGCTTAAGGTCAAGGTCTTTGGTCGTGATGTGTCCCGAGAGTAATTGCAATGTTGTAAGCGTTAGACTATTTAATTTAGAGAATATATGCCATAAAAAGGGTTTCCTGTTCGAATAGTCTACCCCCCCCCCCGGTAAGCGATACGCCTCCGGTGCTGTTGTTTACGCAAGGCTGAGTAAATTATCCGCCAGGCCAGAAACAGAAATAGAAAACAAACATAATTGACAAAGAGGCTTTGATTGTTTATATTTATTCTACAGTACTCCTCAGCGTCTGCCATTTACCAAATACTGTTATTGTCATCGTCAGAAACTACGTTACCAGAGCCATGCCCGAGCATCCCTCGTCCCAGTACGGCTACTACAATCACGACCCTCAGCGGGGCCCTGCGAGGGACCCTGCGGGGGACCCTTACACTGACGTCTCGAGAGATCACCCCAACCACATGTCCAGCCAACCTCCATATATCGCCCACGAGCCTCAGTACTCATCTCCTCAATACCAGCAGCAATGGCAGGGTGGTGGTGGTCAACAGGACCGTTCCATTCCTACGCAACCCAGTTATCCAGGCAATAGTTATTCCAACGGGGGTCCACCTTCTACGCAACACCAGCAGCAGCAGCAGGCATACAGGCGATCAAGTCCTGATAGAGGACAACACCCACTTCAACCACAGCAGAGACCCCCAGTAAGTGGACCAGGAGGTGGTGGATATTCCGATGCCGAATACGGGTACCAGCAGGCTCGGTATTCACAAGGCGGCCAAGGCCCAATCTCAGGAGGAGCAGGAGCAGTCTCACAAACGCAAATCCAAAACCCAAACCAGAGTCAAAGCCAAAATCAAAGACATATGATGAACCCAGGCCCATCAACTCCATCACCTGTTCGACGACAAGACGACCAATCTCGGTACAATCGTGTGCCAGCAGCATCTGCTAGTACCGGTAGTTCGGCGACGCCGCCTCCTCGGCATTCTAACGGCTCAAATGGGTCCGTAGCGCAGCCGCCGGTCGATGAGTATTATGCACGTCCAAATCCACCACAGCAGCAGGGGCGCGGCGCGTCTCCACGAGGAAATGGGCCAGCCCTTAATGTTGGACAATTGCAACAACAACAACAACAACAACAACCACAGCGACCTTATCCACAGCATAAGTCGACATCGGTCTCACCGGGCCGCCTGGGCCGCAATAGCGGTGGTGGTGGTGGAGGGCCGTATTTGTCTGGGGGCCCGGATAGTCCTCAACGTCATGCCCAGCAGCTGCATCAACAACAGCACCAGAATCAGAATCAGAATCAGAATCAGAATCAGAATCAGAGCCAAAATCAGAATTACAATCAGAATTACAATCAAAATCAGAATCAAACTCAGAATCAGAATCAGAATCACAATCACAATCAAAACCAGGGCCAATTTTTGGTATCGCCGAATCGCATCGCACGTCAACGCTCGTTTCCAGCCGAAGAATACAATGGCGGCCATGATGGCCAAAATGATCAATATTTATCTCCACCTAGGCAACAACAGCAGCGACAACCACCCGCTGCAGTGCGAAGTAACCCAGAACTGATCGTTGGGATGAGATCAATGGGGTTGAATGAACAGCATTCGCCGGGTCGCAATTACCAACAACGACAAGGTGTGCCATACCAGCATCACCAACACCAACTCCAACAGCACCAGAAATATCAGCAGCAAATGTCGCCTGAGTACAACAATCGATCTGGATCAGTGCCCAATCGACCACTTGGAACTCAACACCATCAACAGCCTCATCAGCCGCAAGGTTGGTTTCAGGATACGACAGGAACTGCGCCTAGGCATGGTAGTGTGCCAAACCTTAGCACCTCACCAAAGCGTGGGGTTAATATTCCTATTTCTGCTGGGCCAGGGCCTGGTTTGGGCTCTGAAGGGCTGGGACAAGGCATAAATTTTATTGATTCTGGTAAAAATTCTGGTGCACCAGTATATGCGAATGGTAATAATACAAATATCGAGCCTCCTCCTCAACAACAGCAAGCACGGGCGTCCCAGAGACAGAGACAGAGGTCTCCTCAGGGTCCAAGCGGTAACGGTGCACCTTTGTATCCACAGCATGTGTCGAACCATAGTGCGTCCAGCGCTTCAACGCCACCTTATCCTGTCAACGATGAATTTCTAGCCTACTCTGGTGATAATGAAGTCTACCTACAACAACAGCAAGAAGACATGGTACCAACTGAAGGACGCCACAGCAATTCTCAATCTCCGTATTATCAACAGCCTCCTCAACAACAGCCGTATCATGCGCACCCTGAACAACCAAATGGCCAGTATCAGTATGTTGCAACTGAAGCTCCT
>JAJMKT010000114.1:0-55479 GCA_030563985.1 Geotrichum restrictum | reverse complement strand
AGGCTTTGCTATCTATCTTCAGCGATCTTTTGGGGCGCCGCGATTATCCGTTTGATGACTCAACATCGTTCAAAACTCTTGCTCGGGACGGGGTATATCTGCTTAAAAGAAGCCTCAATGAGTCTCGCACCTTAGATATTCAGGAATTGATAAGTCCTGAGCTTTTGGACATTCTTGAGTCTGCTGTAGGCATCCAAAGTATAAAAGATGTGAGAGCTCGACTTAGCTACCAATAAGCTATCTATTTAATCCACACAATAAATTAACTGGATATATAGTCTAATTATATGACGCGTAATCTCTCAATCATTTCAATCCTTAGTAGATATCACTTGTAAATGCAAGAATTCTCTATATGGCGTCTTAATTTCGTACATGTGTATTTAAACAGCAAAATCTGAATTCACCATGCGTATAACTGAGTCCGAGTGTTGGGCCAAAGAAACCGGTGTCTGCGATATTGATGAACTTTCATGGAAGTTACGAGAGAATTACGTGGAGTTCAAGAACCAGGACTATATGCCACAGACACTATGACTGACTTGGTATATATACCAGTAGCTATATACCTACAGTAGCTACTAAAAGCCAGCCCCTAAATTTTACCCAGCGGCAAGATGTGATACAAGCTTCATCCTGAAAGCCTTGGGGCCACAGGTGAGGGAAGCTGGGAAGCAGAATGACACAAGGGCAGCGATTTCAATGCCCCGACAAGTATCTTGTATTTCCCAGAGATTGCACAAATAGCTTAAATAGGAGCTGAGGGCTGAGGAGCTTAATTTCTTTGCAGAGGCGGAACACATAATTGGGCAGCGGCTTCCTTTGAGTCCCTCCAACATCCAAAAACTTAAAACTGGAAGACTTCGAAGTTAGAGTAATATTTTGTCTTCACTTTCTACTGACACGCCACCCTCAAGTTGCTGAAGCTAGAGAGGGGAGAGGGGTCCATCTGTAAGGGATGTTGAGGGGCCTAAGAGCCAAGATGAGAGACTACGAATCTGGAGTGCTAATGAGAGAAATATCAGTCTATCTAGCAAAATACAGTGCCAAATAGCACCACTTAAACATTAAGGGACCGTTGCGATATTCTGATAATGATGGAAGGGAGAACAAGAGATCTCTCGCCCATCCAAAACATAAACACACGAGACACTAAGTGTTAAGACCAATACAAGTTTCCCCTAGGCTAGTCTATCTCGACCTCCCACAGTACAGCTTTATGTAGTAGTATGGTAACAATTTTTTTACTAAAAAATCAAAATTTTAGTTATAAGCAAGTAATAATTCAAGAGAGGATTATATTCATTAGTTAGTTATCCTCAAATCTTATACTCTTTTTACGTTGCTTAACTTGCGGTGCAATTGCATCTTCAGTTATTGAGACCACTGGGGTTCCCTGATTTTCTCCCTTTGCAGTAATTTTTGTGCTATTTACCGGTATACGCCCTTCCTGGTGGCCGGCATTAACCAACTGAGCAGTTCGCACCCAACGCCTCCGTCGTGTGTACTTCATAAATGCATCCTCCGCACTTGGATTTTTCCATACATTGTCATAGTATATCCACCCCACATTAGACCCTGGATCAGCTGTAGTCGTTTTGCCTTTGCCTTTGCTGGAAATTACTAGCCCTCCGTCATTAGTTAGATCTAGTCGCCAGATTTCATCTACCCACTGCCATTCGACTCCAAGATTTTCGTCTTCAGGCAACTTGAAACTCTCAGGCAATGTGCTCTCATTCAAAAACTCATCTGTCCATGGGGCCCGCTCATAAGCTAGTAAATTGGCTGTCCATCCAATACCTAGCCATCGTCGTTGATTCTCGAATAATACGTAGGTGAAGCGGACCGGCTTTCCATCACTGGATTGTACGCCGAGCACATTTTTGGAAAGTTTGCCGTCAGAATGAGCTTGAAACCGCGCATGGCCAGAAAAGTCAAGACCAGTCAGATAAAATGTCAGCAGTCGAACAGTACGAGAGCGCCATAGGATAGCCCTAGTCACGCGAGCATAGACAGAATGGTAAGTCAAGATGAGCAGGCCTGAGACCAAGATAATGATGCGGGGCGTCACCAAAAAAAATGCCACGACCATGAATACTGGTGTTAAGAAAAGCGTCGTGAACAGCAGCCTTGTGACGTCTTGTGTAGTAAGGCTCAAGGTCGTGACCGGCGCCAAAAACAAGTTGATCCTTGACGTGGTGTTAGAGAGAGTGTGTACTATCGCATCCAAGGTCGGGCTTTCTTTTTGTCGTTTCTCAACTGCTTTGGTCCAATAAACGTAACCTGCAATAGCTGCGACTGCCAGAAGGTGCCCGAAGTAGCCAACTAGAACTTCGTAGTACAGTACTATGGTGATCCAGGTTAGCGCTAACAGAAAGCTTTTCCACGAGTCGTCAGAAGTCCAAGTTAGAACACCAAACAAGGAGTCTGCAGCCAGGATGAACGGATATGCCTGGCTTAGAGCTTTGGTAACGGTTGGCGGCGTCGACGAGAGCAACGGGGACGTGTATTTGGGAAGAGCAGCAGGCAATGGCGTGAAAGCTGCGTGGGTGGGTGCAGAGTGAGAGAGAGATGAATCGAGTTCACCTGTTGGTGGTAGTGAAGAAGAGGAAGACATTATCCAGGAAGAGTCCAGTACTGACATGGCTATCTACTTGGAAACAAATCGACAGCTTGATAATTGAGAGGTGTGAGGATATATAGCTTAGATATATGGGTTCAGATGTTGGTGGTCATGTGAGGTGAGATTTTGCAATGCAAAGCAAGTATCTCGCACATGCAATTACAGCAATTGCATAATTATTGAGAATTCAGAAAAGTCCTGTTCACGTTATTGCGTATTGTAGACATGACCAATTGCAACGCGTTACCTTACCAGGCGCATTATGAGCTCAAGAGCTCGTGTTTTAAAACGAATGTGCTTCGTGGTGTGGCTTCATCATAGTAGCGCAGTGCCTTCCCGGATCTCAAAATATAGCCATATAGTATATGCCGTACCAGTATATTGTACCATAACAAGATTCTCCGCCATGCCGACCACGTTTTCCTTTCATGAAGGAAGAACCGTCTCAGTAGTTACCCGTAAGAATACATCTCAAGTTAAGGCTGATGAGCTCCAGTCAGTCCCTGATCAAGACGTGGCAGTCGTTCGCAGATCCTACAGGCTCCACCATAACGGGCAAGTTTAGATCTGAAAGAGAAAGAAGCAACGGGAATCCATTTAATTTTATCTTACAGACCAGATGTGACCCTTCCAAACAGCGAGCTTTGGGTTCAACACACACCTTTGGTGTCTGTTTTCGTCACCTCAAAGATATGTCCCATCATGGGCACACTTGAACAAGCAATGCTACCAGACCCAGACGTTTTGCTATTTAGGCTACTTCACACTTAGGAAAAATGTGTGCTATAAGCCAAGGTATTGTTGATAAAGCTCATTTCTTCACGCTTAGTGGGGCTGCTCCGAAAGCCCTCCACATCTAGATCTGTGCGTGAGTGGCGTGAAAGCAATGGAGCGCCTGGAAAAAAATGAAACGAAGCATTGTAAAATGACAACGCTTTGTGCTACGATACTAGTACTCTTAAGCTGTGTTGTGGACCAAGTTAGGTAATTTCATTACGAGAGAGCGAGATTTTGTCAATTACCAGATCATTATTAGCGGGTTATTCAGGCCTAGGAGCCCACATTAGTCTACATAGCTCTATTCTTTCAGGTCAAAGTTATGATGGGAACTCAGGCAGAAACAGAGCAGCAGCTCGATTATAAGAGATTTTACATCTATCATTCACGCTGAGATATTTAACTGAGCCTTAATCTCGTCTATAGTTCCCTGTAGACTGTCTAAAGATTCAGTCCATTCCACTTCCAAAACCAACTCACATACCCCTTCAGCTTTCTCTACATTTATCCCAAGCCCACCAGCATCATTTTCATCATCCACCTCCGTCAACACTTGATATACACTCTGCGCAGCTGTGCTCCTGACTTTAGGGAATCCATGGCCACAAAGCACAACTAGACGTGCTAGCGCCGGTTTATGGCCCAACACTGCCAGACTAGAGAAGATCGAAATAGCAGAAAGAATGCGAGTTATTGACTTTGTGTTGATATGCATATTGAAGGCCGTGACATAGATTGATTGCAAGCTAAACAGTTAGAATTTATTTTAAGAGACAGCTGAAGAACACTCACGTCAGCCCAGAAGGAATTTGGACACCTGCTTCCAACAATGTTGCTACAACACCTATAGCACCTTCCGCTACTCGAAGTTCTTCTCTTTTGGTGCTGGCAAGCATTATTATTCGTTTCAGATGTAAGATAGTCCATTGTTCATCCTCTGAACTCAGGTACACACTCAGAGCTGTAAAAGCAGCTTTAATAATGATAGGACTGGCGTACCGGGCTCCAGTAGTGTACACCAAGCCTCGCAAGAATTCTTGAGATAGGTCTGCTAAGCTAGGATCAGATTTTTCCAAGTCAAGAATGGTTATTAAAGCCGAAAAGTATTTGTCATAGTTAGTTTCCATTATTTTTAACAGGTTTTTGGTCCTGAAAAACTCTGGTACAATTCCAGGAAGTTTAATTAGGGCTTTGACAGCCTCTTCCCTAAGATTATCAAGGAGCTCAACAGATAATCTGACTAATTTGGTCACTAATCCAGTTTGAAACTTCTGCCAGTCTTGAGGAGAGATTGTGGACCCGTTGTTCGTCAGTTGGCCGCAAGCGAGTATGGCCTCTTTGCGCATCCAGGATCCAACGTCGCCTTGGTGGTTCACCTTGTAATTATCAAGACAAGATAACAATAGATGTAGATGATCTTCGTTTACAAGCGAAGGACATCTTTGAAGCAAAACACTTAGACTTCTAATGGCTGTGCATCTGATTGCCATTTCACGATCGCTATTCACAATAAGTAGCTCCAGGAGATGAGGAAGTTCTGGAATAGAAATGTCAACTTCGCAAAGAAATTTAATAAAATTCTGGCTACCTGTGGCTACTTCTTCAAGCCAATTTTTCAGCGGCAAAACTTGTTTTTGTTCCGAATTGAGGGAGCGAGCAATACATTGTAAATCTGGACTCACTGTATCCCAGTTTTTCAGCATAATTTCTTCCAACTGGCCAAACACAGCAACTGGATTAGTTATATTGCTGAAGACTGCCCGTAAAAAATGCAGATAACCCTCGGCAAGAGTCCTGTCTTCTGTCGAAAATTTATTTAACGCTTTCAGCTCTGTGATTTTTTCTGCAAAATCATTGGCGCCTGAAGATAAATATACTTCACCAAGAGCATAGAGCAAGTTGTCCAAGAAGCTTGGATATCTGTCGGTCGCAAATCGAGTCAAAAAGTGTAAAATTTCTTTTCTGGCTTGCGGATTCTGTTTCGAAATAATTCCCAAGGCTCTACCAGCTAAACGTGCAACTTGCTCATCCCAGCTCATGACACTGAAAATTCTTAGATGTCTTGACAGGTCTGTGAATCCCATACTATAAAGCTTCGGTGCAACTGTTAGATATGCAAGCTCGCGATTTCCTAATTTGAAAAAGTCTAGGGCTTGGATCATTTCGATTCCCTTTCCCTTGGCTTCATCAGGGTGGCGGCCAATTCCCTCTTGAACGGCCGCCGAAGCTGCGCGCCTTATGTTAATTTCTCGGTCAAAACAACTCGTTGCGGCAAGTTCAGTGAGAAGCTCGTCAAAAACAGCTGCTGGAATGTCTGAGTAAGATCTGAAGAGAGCCCAGCACACGTAGCAACTTGAATCACGGACATTTGATCCAACTGCATAAGTGAGCTTGCGCTGCTCGAATGTGAGAGTTGTGCGTATTATTATGACTAGGTCATGAATGTCGTTGGGTCTGATTAGTTTTCTTTGCAGCAGCTCGGCAATTAATACCAAGGTCCCGTGCCATTGATTAACAGATGCTGAATTGTACCTATCAATATAGTGCAAGGATTCAGGCTCTCCAGGGTCATTGGGACAATCGTCGAGAATTATGCCAAAGACCATGTTAACAATGTCTTTTTGCATTTCGGTAGGTAAACATTGTGCAATGTTTGCAATAGCTTTGCTCGCAGCTAAGCGCACAATGGTATCTGAGCCGCTCAGTGTTTGAAATAGCTTGTCCAGAATCTGCTCCAAAATAGACTCATCGGCTATGTTATTACTAGCGTAAATAACACCGATGCGGCCCAGGGTTTTAGATACAAGCTTGTCATATGTTGCTGGGGAGTTTGTTTCTTCAAACAGAAAGTTTTTAGTGAAAGCGTCCAGGTATTCGAAAATAGCGGCAGGTTCTAAAAGATTGCACATGATTGACACGGTCCTCAAACAGCCCATTTTGTAGAAAACATCGGCGTCGTTCCATTTGGATTGTACCGTATTCATGAATAAAGTGAGAAATTCTTTGCGGGTGTCTTTTCTTGTTAAAAGTCTAGCCAAGAGAATGCTAGCAGCATCTCTCTCCTTTCCAGGAACTGCCAACATTTTGTAGCCGATTTCGTAAAGTCTTGATTTGACATTGCTTCTAAAGCTGTCCAGTTCAAAGGGCGCTAAGACCAGCACTGACGCCCATAGAAGCAAGCAATATGTCTTTTGCCAGGACTGAGGTGTGTCAAGAATGTCCAGAACTTGAGTCAAATGGGCAACATCAGAGGGAAAAAATCGTGATATTACCTTTGGACCCCGAACTTTGCACAAGAGGTAGAGAAGATTCGGAATATCAGCATTTTCCGTGGGAAGAAGTAGAGCGAACTGAGGGACTGTTGAGGATAGAATGGGGTCTAGGAGTTGTGGTAGTTCTTGGAAAAAGTCGATCTAGAGAGTTAGCGATAATTTTGAAGGCTTAAATTTTTTTTATACCTGCTGAGAGACTTTACGAAGTAGTTTATCATTTGGACAGATAAGAAGAGATTGGATATCGTCAATTAAAATATGGACGTCGGAGGGGGATGGTTCGCAGTCTGTCATAGTGTCATTGTGGTTCGTGGACGAAATGCGAGAAGAAGCAGGACATGAGAAGGCGGTAGTAATGTGTTTCTACTGGAAGTAATTGACTTCAGACCCAGACCAGCGAAATAGTAAGGAGGTAGAAATTTATAATATGGCACTTGAGACTTGAGACTTGGAATTATAAATATTATTATGTAAGGTGTGGATAGGCCTGTATTCTCGTGAGGTCTACCACCTCGTCTAGTACTTACTGTGGTAGTGTATCGATATTCTCGCGAATTTTACTCATTGCTATCCAGCGTACTACCCAGTGCTCTGGCCAGCTTCCTACGAGACCCTGCTCGGATTCTGCCTCATTCGTGATCATGCCCAGCTAGTTTTCTCTGTCGGCCGAGGTCTATATACGCAGTACAGAATGGAAACACACAAAGTTTTACCCATTGCGAAATGGGCATATAATGAACATACAGCACACTTTTAGTCACACATGATGACCCTGATGCAGCTTTGCTTTTTATTTTGGAATTGAGACCCTTAGGAACTCTTGAACAGTTCAAAGCAAAATTAAGTGAAGGCACAGAATATGTTGCCTACCTTTACGGTGTTTTGCTATCGATAAGGCACAAAAAGAGGCCACTGAATCAAAGAACCTAAGCAACTCACTCAACCTACACAGGTCCTAGACCGTCCTACAGTATATAAATGTAGGATTAGGGAGATTTATTCTGGCTAGCTATCTTGAAGCCTAGAAGTGTCATATGAGCAATTAAGACGTACTGTATTCACTGTGTATTCAATGTGTATTGATAAGTTGCTGAGAAATGCGGTGGTGATTTCGCTAGACAGCGACCGCGAGACTCGGAAAGGCATTATGGAAGAAGGCCAAATACGACATGTTGCCGATGGACTATAGTGCATTCTAGCGCCGGGAAAGATCTCGAGTCTAACATCCATGGCCAACCGGCCCACAGTAGTCTAATAATTTAAATTTTAGTCTACTGTGAATTCATGCTGGGCGCGCGCGCGTACACGTGTACACGTGCAGTCCAGCTTAGCTAGCTAGACACGAAAGGAAGCTCGATGCGAAAAGTCCTAGAGCAATAGAACTGGTGTAATTGCTGCTCATACTGTACGTACTGTACTTTTGATTTTAAGTTTCGTTGAATTCATATAGTCTATAGGATTTGTTCATAGGATTTATTCATAATTAGTAATTCCTGGAGGCCCTGGAGGGTGTGTGCGCAAGCTTGCGCCGCCAAAAGTTAAAGATCCGATGTGCGAGCACCGGCCAATTGAGCAATATTATGTTTGTCTAGTCTATTTGGTGCTTTGAAACTGCTTTCTATAGGCTAGAACTAGACTGGAATAGCGAGACTTTAGAAGTCTGTGCCATGGCCACTGCGCAAAGGTTAACGTTAGACTAGAGCCAATGGCGAATGGCACAAGTGTCGAAATGTTTGAACGTTAGCAAATGAATTGTTTGTAACAGTGTTACAAGTTGCAACAGGGACGTTGTTTTCTTTTCTTATTCTTTTCTTCTTCTTTCCTTATTCTTTAAATTTCCTTATTCTTTTTCTTTCCTTATTCTTTTTCTTTCCTTAATTTTCTTCTTCTTTCCTTCTTCTTAAATTGATAACGTACGCCTGTAGCTACTTAGACTATCCAATGAAATGGGTGGCAGCAAGCGTTGTGCGTCGTCCAAAAACAAAGTGCCAATTGCAATATACTGCAGTTACTGTGCAGTAAGTGCAATAGATGTCGAATATAGTATCGAATAGACTTTGCATGGCCATTGGATAATCTTAGCCGTCAATTCTTGATCGATCCTCGGATCATGTAATTCAAAATTCAAAAGTCTACGGTACCTGTTACTACCTAGTACCTGCCACTTCCAAGAAGACTCGTCCAGTCGATACGAGAGAAATTAAAGACGTCAATTAATTTGCAACGTGGCCATGTAGCTACTGGTCGCTAGCTAGCTGTATTGAGGGGATCATGATCAGTGGGAATCTGTGCCATTCTGTGGGATCTGTGGACTCGCAGCTCTAAATTGTGGACTTTGTGGATTCTGTGGAGATATCGATATGATCACAATGTTTTGTGTTAAACCAACGAATTCATGTGATTGCTTGGCTCATGATCGCCATGCGCGTGCATACACTTTAAACACTATAAAGTAGAGTATACATACACTCGAGTAAAAGCAAATAAAATAGAATTCATAAGAGCCGACTCAGACTCAGTCGGTCCGACTCAGTCGTCC
The DNA here is from genome assembly GCA_030563985.1 of Geotrichum restrictum. Lineage (NCBI taxonomy): Eukaryota > Fungi > Ascomycota > Dipodascomycetes > Dipodascales > Dipodascaceae > Geotrichum > Geotrichum restrictum. The sequence goes on along the minus strand of JAJMKT010000114.1, from coordinate 46,268 downwards.
AGCTATATACGTACAGTATATGGCAGAACAAAGTGAAACAGAAAAACAGAGAATGAACTTTGAAGCGAGTCTCGAGGAATTAAAAGCAGAATGGCCAGCTTTCAAGGCTATCATCTCCAGAGAGTCTCTTCCGCTGAGATTGATATCACAAGAACGACAGGAACCAGCTATAACATCTTCCGTGAGCAATTCAAGACGGCGTCGCTTGCTCGGAGCCTTGCCATGGCGGGCCGACCTGAGGTAGGATTTAGCCGAAGGAGGACGCGTGCAGGAGCAACCAGATTGCGCCAGGTGAAACTGTGGTAACCAGAGCGGCTGATGGAACGGACGGATCCACGTGAGCTGCTATAGTCTACATAAAGTAGACTACACTTAGTACAGTATGCATATTTACTGCGCTCGAGTCTCCCATCGGTGCAGGGCCTGCAGGTAGTCGTACGTTAGACTAGCCTATAGGCAATACTATAACGCGTTATTGGCCATTGTTCAAGACGTCGACTGGAAATAAAAGGATTTAAAATGGCGTTTATAAATTTATAACATCATGACTTGAAGGCAAGCTTTGAAGCTTAGAAAGAAAAAAAAAAACACAAAAAACACAAAAAGCACAAAAAGCACAAAAAGCACAAAAAGCACAACGAAGTTGAACGAACTGTCATAAATCGTAAAGATCGTCACTGCTGCATAAATTCATGATAATGTTGTCAGGCTCAGGCTAAATTTAGGCGTGTACGTGCTGCACGCTTTATGGGCCGGCTTAAGCCTAGAATAGACTAGACTAGACTAGACTAGACTAGTCCAAGTCTCAATGCGGTTGGTCCAAACTCGGGCTTGCACTTTCGCACTAGTCTCTAAAGGGAAATGTTCGTGCTTCACTTACACTAAGCTAGTCTTGCGCTAGTCTAGCCAGCGCTAGCAAACGAGGCAAATCTGCTGGAGGAGTAACCTTATATCGAGTGCTTATCAAAGCAGAGTTTGGCGTTGGCGAGGGTCGTTTGGACCCTATATATATAGTTTCCACTGCCCTCCATCTCGCCCACACAATCATCCCAACAATAATGCTCTCCTCACAGTCAACAGTCTCTCAGCAGGCGTTCAGAATGCCTTACCAACAACTTCAACCACAGCAACAACAGCAGGAACGAGAACAGGACCAGGAGCACCAACAAACACAGCAGCAGCAACAGCAGCAGCAACAGCAACATCAACACCATCTTCAACATTCGCGCCAACAACTCCAGCATCCAAACCAACACCAACAGTCGCCCTTTCAGCCATCCCTCCCATCTTTTCAGGGTTCTGGTCTCCATCAAGTTGTCAATGACTTATCTCCCTTTAATGGTAAGTTCCAACTTCTCTAACCTTCTTTCAATAATTAGCGTTCTGCGCTTGTATCGGTTAATCTAACGGTGTTTAAGCATCTTCCCCCTATGATGCCCAGACTAGCCCTACTACTAGTGCTCTTCACTATCAAAGCTTACACCAGCCCTTGACTGGTCCCCATGAATCGTCAAACTACTACCAACAACATAATACCCCCGCCAACTCCAAACCACCACAAGCACGCCGACGCTCCAGCTCATCCAGTGCACCTATAGTCTATTCTTTTGTCCCGCTACCCGGCACTCAGCAGCAAAAGCGTCCCCGTCGCTGCTATGAGGAAATTGAAAGAATTTACCACTGCAATTACGCAGACTGTACCAAAGCCTACGGCACCCTTAACCATCTTAATGCTCATGTTACGATGCAAAACCACGGCTCCAAACGCACGCCAGAAGAGTTTCGCGAGACCCGTCGCGAGTTTAAGGCGAAAAAGAAGGAGCAGGAAAAGTTAAAGAGAAAAGAGAAGCCCGGTCTCCTTGAGCAGGCTGAAGCCTCCAAACTGCAGGCTCAGACACAGGCCCAACTTCATGCGCAATCCCAGCAGCAAATGTCTCAATTCCATCCTCAAAGCCAGTATTATGCGCCGTCCTCCCACACGCTGCCCTCCCACACGCTGCCTCCTCTGGCCCACGCGACACAAGTTCCCCAGCCGTCCCAGGGAGCTCCCCAACAACAGTCGGCCTATGGCTACCCTTTCCAAAGCCCTATTTACATGCCAACGACGTATGAAGGACAGCAGTTCAATTACTTTATGAAGAGCGAAGAGTAGTAGCATTTGATGATTTGATATATAGCTATAGTGGATTGCGTTGAGTGTTAACAATTGGTTGCCTTTGCTGCCTTTTCAGCTTGTTCGTATATCTAAGAATAAGGTTTAATGTTTTTTTGGTGTGGCGCCTTAATTTATTATTAATAGCGCGCTACCTGCAGCTGTATGCAATACTATGCATTGTTTTGATTATACATGCATGTTTAATGCATCAATAGTCTAGCACAGTACTTTAAATACGGGCTAGCCTCATTAAGAAGAATCCCGGCCGGGAGGCGGGGTTGCTGCAAAATCGGCACAGACAAGGACAAGGGTCAACTTTTTGTCTTTTCTTTTGCATGACCATGCATGCGTGTGCGTCGGATCCGTATTACACAAATATTTACAGCTAGATTACTACGAAGCACGTACGGTACTACCTCGTACCTACCACAGGCTACCAGTGCTACCACACACAAAATCGCAGAAGTCCGGACTTTAGAGTCTCCAGACTCTAGGGCAGCTGTGCCGTGACTGCATGTGAACATTGTGAAGTCATGAGAGGCCGCGGCCTTAGAGAGGGTCAAGTCACTTTATATATAGAGTCAAATTATTCTTTATTTTACAGTACTAGTTCAGCTGTATTTTATAAAATGCAGTCAAATGACAGCTAGCAGCAGCTGCATGCTGAATTAGACTATAGCCTAGACTGGCCAGCTACATGTTTATGTATACAGCCGTGCATCACGTGCGTAGTGTTAAAATTTTACGTACTGTACAGCAGTGTTGCCGCATTGTCAGACCGCAGCTTTTTTGAGATGCGGTCACTTTGACGCGACCGCATGCTGTCAAATAGACCGCAATTCTCATAAATACGCAGTAGCAGTATCAAATATACGCACGGTATTGTAGCCCTCTTAAACTGAAATAATACCAGGTAGTAAGTAGTAAGTAGTAAGTAGTAAGTAGTAACTATCAGTACAACCCAATTAACATTTAAAAAACAATTTTTATTGCACTACCGGTAGGGCTTCTAGAGTAGACTACTAGGGACTCTAAAAAGCTGCTCTAGAGTCTAGACTATGAAGTACTGTACTATGAACAATGAAATATTTTTAATTTATTTACACGTGACTTTAGGGTTTAAAGGCACGTGCTGCGCGGCTGATACGTGGAAGTATGTACCCATAACATATGCGGTCCGCGACCTCACGCGAAAAATCGCTGACAACACGACGACATGTCGGACCGCATGCTGTCAGCGCGGAACTCACGGCAACACTGCTGTACAGTAATTTAAAGTTGATCTTTGACATGCCTAAATTTAGTGGAATGAATTAGGCTAGACTATACGTAGTCCAAGACTCTAAATAACTAGTCTAGCACAGCTGTAGTCTACATGTGCACCTTTTCAGCATCGCCGTGGATCTTCCATGATTTGAGGAAGAAGTTGAAATTCCAACGCGCGCTCCAGGGTCCACTGTCCAGTATAGGCTATATAAATTTATAGTGTAGGTCTATGGCATGCAAGAAGCCCCTGCTTTCTGTCCGGAATAACATACACGAGAGCTTGAGTGTCGACGTCGTGGATTTTGATGGAGAAAATTGCCATGGTCGAGCAACCAAATGGTTTATCGCCGTACAGTGCTTCGAAACGAGGGTAACCGGTTCAGTTTAGTGAGGTTCAATGCCAAGGCTCCTCAACATAGATATGGTGATAATGGCTCTTGCGTAATAACAGACGTCTACAAAGATAGTTTTTATTCGATCACACACCAGTGGAGGACAAAATTTGAGCCATATCTTGGAGAGTAGGGGAAACAGAGTTCATGTCGGTGAGACAGTTGTCCAAGTAATACGTAGGTCCTGGGCAAATCATCCAAATCCTCATCAAATAAATCGATCTCGTCGAAATCTTCATCTCAGTGACGAGGGTTCCCGCAACAACGGTTTTATTCTTCTGGAAAAGTAGCGAGAAAAGAATGTATTGGCCATGCCTTCGTTCTTTCTGCGGTAATATCTTTTACCTTGGGTCGTAATGGGAGCGCTCCGGTATTATTATAGACTGGGAAGAGGGAAGAGGTACGCCTGAAAAGTTCTAGGGATAACGAGATTTAACTTCTTCCAGCCTTCCAAGCACAGAGATATTTTTACCAGAAAGCCATTCTTGTCTGTTTTCAGGAGTGACGGGGACATGTTGACCCTTGTGAAAAAAAAACACCGTAGTAGTTCCAGACTAGCTTTAGATCGATGTTATCTGTTCGGGGCTGAAGGTGTTTGCTCGTAGAAATAGCACGGGCGGCATCCTTAAGTGTTTGGATCCGATCAGGTTGTTTGTCCTGAAGCCTACCCGAGACGGTTACAAAGTGTTGAAGTATGTAGGTCTTTCCTTCATAAGGGTGTCCAGCTGTTCCGGAGTAAGATAAAAAAAGACTTCGCAAAAGAGATTTAGAAGTAGACGTATCCATGCGGGCCCAATAAGAGAAAATGATTTCCATTGCCTTAGCATCACCCATGATTTCATGGCTGTTCATAACTCGGATACCATAGCTCGAATACCATCACGAGCTGCGTGGGGAAGTTCGTATAAGTTGGTCTGGTAGGCACTGAAGCCATTGAGCGGGGCACTTTCAAATTTTTCTCACTCTGGAAGCCATCAGAGATGCTGTCGATCAGAAGTTGACCGATTTGGTTTGTGGAGAGAGGGGTACTCTTTTCAAATCAATTTGTGTAGTCTAACGTAATATATCTTTGGTAAACTTATTCCAATCCTTGGCCTTGTTAGCTTGAAAGGGTTGAGATTCTTGGCATGATCCTTAGAGTAAACGTCGGTGACTTTCCTAAGAGAATACGGATTTTTCGTGTTTAGCAAAAAGTAGAAGTAGAACGCGTTCATCAGGGAATTCGTCGTCTACAGGAGTAGGTTCTCGTCGTCCTCTTCAATGAATACCGCAACAGGAGGTAATTCGGACTTGCTGCGTTTCTGAGATTTCTTCATCAACAGGAAGATCCGTAGCATGGTCCATGGTGAGTTCAGGAGGAGAGTCCATCTGGGGCGTGGCGGTAGCTCAGGAGCGATTTCTGGTGATCACAGGAGATGGCCTAGAGTAAGTTGGCCGAAATGTAACCTCTCTTGGAGAGTTGACATAGCCTATTGAAAAAACCTCGTAACTAGTCTTAGTCTTGACGTCTTGCAGGGTGTTCTTAATTACTTTGAAATACAGATACAATTCTTTACTGAGATGTGGTAGATAGCTACAAACATCGCTTAGTCTCACCAAGATGGCATCTAAAGTTTAGATCAAAGAGGCCTTTGGTTCGAAATGGATAAATAATAGTTGAAGGTGGTTAAACAACCAGGTTGTTTTGTATATTTCTTCTAAGCGCATTTCTAGTCTAAAGTTACGTACCATACTGGTACTTAGCAGACTACCGGTAATCAAGTGTCGGGTACGACTGCAGCTAGCCGCACTAGCATTTTATGGTCACAAATTTACGCAGTACGATAACTACACTCGGGGCAGCAGCTCAAAGTTTAAATTGCCTTGAACCTCCCATGGATATTCACCATTTGCAATCAGTCACCACTAAGTGACACTGATATCGACTGTTCATATCATCCAAACTCACAGTCAAAGAGACGATTGTACCATTAACGCCACCGCTGTATCAACGGCTTGTCAAACACGGATGCACTAGACAACCTTTACTCTCATATCAACCATTACGACCACCCACACTCTCCACATCGTTTATCTTTCACATACAGTGTACTTTAAAGGCCTTCAAATCAAGAAGTAACAGCAGAGCACATCACTTAGGTAAATTTCCTTCACATTCATAAGAGATATTTAGCTTGATCCAAAAACCATCTTTATTTACTACTATACACGCATCCGAAGCTTATCACTCAAATATCCGACGCCTAGCGAGAGCCGGGTCTGGCATCCGCTCGATATCTAGGCCTAAATAGACTATTCTCCTCAATACTCACAAGTCTTCCTTAACCCGCGAATTATCTTTGGCCTGCTTAACGAACCACACAGGTAGAATTGCCACACATCCAACCACCGTTTGAAGTATCAGTGAGCGCTTCATGTTTCCGGGCGGACTACCTTCATCAGCACCGTATTTCAAGGCATTCATTGCAATAATCAAAATGCCCCCTAAAAGGTTACCACCATTCCAAAGTATGGCACTGGATAGGGCAGGTGTCACAGGTGATGTTTGTTCCTGAACCCATTCTAATAGCACAGGCAGAATGCTAAAACTAACGGCCCCAAGAACTCCTGATACTAGATAAGGCCCAATCAGCTGGCCACTTGTGGTGGACGTGAAGTTCAAACAAATATAACAAATTCCCATGATAGGGAGAGTTATTTTAATGAGAAGGATAAAGTTGTGAGTGCGGTCAATGATCGGTGATGTTATGGCACAACAAACGATACCTGCGACAATGAGAACAGCTCCAGTGATTCCTGCCTGATCACTCGAATAGCCATAGGGTTCCATTATCTGGTTGATAAAAGTCGAGTATGCGTTAAACAGGCCAACATACGCAGAAAACATGGTAAGTAAGGCCAAGTACAGCTTGTTGTGGACTAAGGCACGGAGCGACTCTCTTAGAGGCAATTTGACAATAGTCGCGGAGGGACATGGTGGAAGTGGTGGCTTATCGGGTACAATAAGAACAATAAGTCCAAAAGCACTCGAAAGTATAGCAGTCAAAAGAATAAACTTTTTGAGATCGCCTGAGGTGCTCACAATGGCCGGTCCCACAAGCTGGGCAATTGCACCGCCCAAGGGATTTGCAATAGTTGAGATAGCATTTGCAGATACCCTCGAGCGGCTCGTGAACCACATGTCGGTATAGTAGCCTGTGCTGCTGAGAGCAAAAGGCTGAGCAAACCCAATAAGAATCTGTCCCAGCATGAGGAGCCAAAATTGTTTGCGGACAACACCAATGTATCGAAGCCAGTTTCCTAGCGAGCAAAGCACAGCACAGACTGTCATTGCAAATTTAATGTTTTTGCGAGTCAACACCCATGCACACAATGGGCTCACCGATACGTACGCAAACAAAATGACAGTTGACAGCCAGTTGACGGGTGCGTCAGAAGTAAAGGCAAACAGCTCAGTAGTCTCTGTCGAAAGGGCTGAGAACGAAAGCCAGCCCCAGCTGGTCATGATGTTGAGAAGTGCGAGTGCCAGGAGCCCAATCCACCGACGCTTGTAGCTCTTATAAACGGGCAATGGGGGGTCCCCCAGGTCTGCCTCCTCAGAAAAAATACCAACGTTTGAAGCGATTGTTGACTTTTCACAGTTCTGGTCGGGGTCAGATCCGTCTAAGTCTGTGCTCTTTACTTCTGTTACAAACATTGATTTTGTACCTTTGTCATTGTTTAAGCTCTCAGAGATGGAGTGAGTTTGTTTTGTAGCGGAAAGAGGTGGGTTTGACGAAAGCGTTTTCTCATCGTAGGCAGCGCTCATTGGAGAAGCGTTCAATGTGGTGTTTGAGTGAGCGTCACTATCATAAGATACAAGGTCTAATGGAGAAACAGAAGGTCTGCTCGATTTCTTTAATATTTGTGATTTGGGCAGGGAATCACAGAAAGAAGTAGATGAATTGGGAGCCTCAACTGGAAAGAAAGGTGACTGCTGACCATTGTATCCGTCGGCCGTCACGCTTAACTCTAAATGCTTATCTGTCGACACAAAACTGGGGTTAGACCTTTCATGTGAATTGCGGCGGCTCGTTTCAAAGCTTTGAGGCTCTTGCTGTGCTGGATATTTCTTTCCTTTGAAAATATTGCTGACTTGAGAGAACATGATTGAGTTGTAACTTTGGTGGTGAATATGTGAATATGATGATGATGTACGTATACGTTGGTAAGGCTCAGTGATGTTTGACTTATGCTGAAGGTGCTGCCTAAGACGAGTATCAAATGTGTCGGATGACCAATAACCGGGTGACGTATAGGCTATAGTGCAAGCTATAGTGCAAGCTATTTAGTTGTTGAATCTATTCAATGTGGTAAATGGTCAACGTGGTAAATGGTCAATCTGGTTGGATCTGACCGATCTGGATCTGGTCAATCTGGCAAAAAGGACAATGGTAGGAAGACAATCGATAAATGTGAGACAAATTAAGGATTCTCTGTATACCTTCTTGTTCTCTTGAGATGGCTTGTTAAAAAATAGATAGATCGAATCCAGCGAGTAGACTAGTCTTTTTTTACTCTTTTTGAGCTTGTTACAAACAATTATTGAGGGACGATCGACAATCTAATATTGACACCTGCAGAAGGGGCCTGGTGCAGCTAGCGTAGCACTAATTAGTCTAGTTATTAACGACGGATTGAAAACGTGTTGATGAGACCAAAAGATGATTTTTATTTGGTCAAGTCGATGAGACGGCTGTAAAAAGATGTCTAGATGGCAGTCTAGATGAGAGAGATGGTGAATTATTATCGAATGAAAAAATAATTCTGATCGTGTGATGGTGATGGTGAATTAGAGTTGAGTTTGAGCAGCGCTGGGATCATCAATATAGATAAATTATCGAAACCAAATATCATATAAAGCTCATCGACTAGAGCTCTAATATTGGAGAGTATAAGAGAGGGAAAAGCTTAGGTCTAGGACAAAACAATTGTGTAAGAATTTAGTTAAACCACTAGACAGGCAATCAAGCAGATATATATATAGTATATATGAGTGCTTTCTGTTGAGCTCTTGTTATTTTACCTATTCCGAACGTTTTATTTTTTTTGAACATGGCTTTTTTAATAACACAAGCTTGGCTTCAAAAAATGATAGATCTAGCAATTAATAGTAAGTTCCAGGCGTGCGCGCCGGTAAGCCCCCTGCTGCCGCCTGTCTAGCTCGCTATATATCTATAGATGGCGATAAGATCGATGTGGTGGACATTTAATCTATTCAATGCTTGCGTATACTATGATCATGCTTTCATGCCATGCTCTGGCATGCTGTTAGACTAATTCGCTCCGGCCGTATGGTACAAATTAATTCTTTATGTATCCTAATGTTCCTATGCTAATTAATACTATGATATATGTTTATGCAAGCGTTGGCCGTGGGACCAGTTTAAAGACCATGTTTAGAGCTTATTGTAGTCCATGTACTAAATTTATCTTTCTAGAGCCTCGTTCATGTCAAGATCTTCAGTGTATTTATGTGCCTTTACATGAGCCTAAGCACGAATGTAATAACAAATAACTAACAATTGAGCATGAACAGCTAGGCTCTTTAGTCTAATGGAGTATCTGGGGAAAAAAAGCTTTCAACGGAGTTAACTCCATGCGCTGGCATATGATCATGATTCAAGAGAGTCAAGGAGTCATAAGTCATAAGCATGTAATAATAATAATGCAAGAGAACATACAAGGTTCTCCTTTCAGATCAAAGCTACTCTTCTAGGATCATTCGTATTGTATAGCCCTAGGTCCTCTACAAAGAGTCTACGTACGTAGGGGTCTAGGATCATCCATATGTCTAGGATTATCCATCTGGGATCATAAGATCTAGGATCGTATACAAAATAATAAGACCGGCATCTGAGAAACAACATTAACTGACCTAAACAATTTATCAAAATTGTCTGCTACAATTATTCAAATTATTCAATTGTCGACATCAGATTAATTGATTGTTATTTTATTTTTTATTTTATTTTCAATATGCCGTCTGGACCGCAATATTCTTTTTAAAGAAATAGCACAGGCAGTTGTGAAAACTACAGCTGTAAGCTAGACTATTTCTTTAAAATTTGCAGTCACCGTCCCTCATCTTGGCATCTGCATTCCCCATTCAACTCAACTCAACTCATCAGCTCATCAACTCAGCTCAACGCCCGCGTCCAGAGCTCTCAAACCCCAACATGCAATCATCATAAAAACTCATTTCATAATTCCCATCCCCTCCCTTCAAATATAATACATTATTAACTTGAAAAGAGAGAGAAAGAGAGAAAAAGCGAATAAAAAAGGGCTGGCAGTTAGCCTATCGTTTTCGAAAGTCTTTGGAAACAGACAATCCCAGCGGTAAAAATGGTCCAACTCCGATCCTGCGAGGTAGGCCAGATTCTGTAGCTAACGCTGGAACCGCTGCCAATGCCTGCTTCTCATAGTAGTTACCTGTTGACCCATTGCTTGAAGTACTGCTCGTGCTTGAGCTGCTTGAGACGCTGTGGATGGTTCCGTTACTGGAAACAGACATCGGTGACGTATAAGAACTGTCGCTAGTAAGGTCCATGGACGAATTCCGTGGTCTGTGCGTCACAGATGTCGACACCATCATGTTCTTCTCATTAGTGGAGCTGTAGAATGCAGGATGCGAAGAGTAACTGCGGCGATGGGTGTTTTGCTTTGTCGGAGTAATAGTTCTGCCATTGGTGCTGCTTGGAATTGAAGGGTTGACCCGGTCATGATTGACAGCATTGTTAGGGGTATCCCTTGTATACATCATGAAGGGGTCGCCTTGTAATGCCCTTTGTAAAGCACTTGTTTTTGTAAGTCTCAATACTTGTTGTTTGAACTGGGCGATTTCAAGATCTTTGTTAGTTCTGAGGGCTTTAAGCGCGCCACGAAGTTGTTCGCGTTGTGCCTCGAGCGACGCGATTCTGACTTGCATTTCGGATTCAGTCAATGTCGCATTGGAGCCATGGGAAGGTGCAGGAGGTGACGCTTGTTGTGTTGATCCTTGTTGGTGACTAATCAATTCGGATAGGGACATTGGGCCTGTGGGTGGTGCCGATCTCGGTTCCTCAAGCGACGAGGTATTTGAATGCACTGGAACCTGCGAACCCTGCTGATCCCCGCCAACAGGGGGTGTCGCAAGATAGGTCTCTAGAGCGACACCCGACCGCGTGTACTCTCGGTTCATGCGCTGCTCTTCTTGCAGCCGATTCTCAAGTTCCATGATTCTTTTGCGCGACTTGTCAACCTTTTGTTGGTATTCAATGAGCACATTGATAGTCTTTTGCTCGGCTTCTCGAACCTTTTTGCGGAGCTCAACAGTACTGTCGGTTGGCAATTTTGGCTCGACTGCAGGGAGTGGAACACTAGGCTCGTGATGCACCTCCTCGGGGATTTCTTGAACTGCCCTATGACTGACTTTCTCGTCAATTTGTGACGTCAAAGACTCTTCTTCCCCATGTTCCTCTGCTAGAGGCGCAATTGGCGACTTTAGATTCGGAGACGCATAAGAAATGGGAGACGAAAGGCTGTTGGCTCTTCGGGGTCCCGTAGCAACAGCCGACTTTGCTCTCAAGTCGCCAATCATGGAGTTGCGCGTATTAATGGCATGCTGCGACGGTGGGTAAGCGGTAATTGAAGGTACTGCTCGAGTCTTATTCGGAGGAGCATCTCCAGATGTAAAAAAATCTGCCGTCGAAAACTCCAAAATTGGATCTGAGATGACAGGAACATGGCCTGAGTTGTAGTAGTTGTTGTGGGTGGGCTGAGACCCAGAGGGCTTGCGGTTGGACCAGGGAAAAATGCTCGCTCTTTTTTCTTTTGTTTTCACGCTGCTTCGTTTTTTAACAGCAGCAGCAGGGGCATTCTGCCTGTTGATGCTATTTAAAATTGTGTTTGAGTTTGAAGATGGGGGTGCTCCTGCGGCAAGTTTGGTGGCCGGTGGGGTCGGGTTTGAGACAAGAGCCGAATATGCATTTAGATTCCTTTGCATAGTTGGAGAGGAGGTACGTGCAGAGTTGACGGAGGTTGTAGAAGTAGGAGGGATATTGATAGTAGGGGAGGTGGGAGAAGGGACAGTGCTCTGCCGCCGTAGAGAAAAGCGTTTGGAACTGTTTGAGCTGTGATGAAAGTTGTTTGCGCTGTGGCTGTGAGTGGACGGATTACTGAGAGAGTAAGCGCTTTGATTGTGGGTGTTGTTGTTCATGGGGGCGTTGATGCTGCCAGAGGAAGACGAGGACTTTACTGGAGCAATGTCAGAGTATCGGTACGACGAAGGTGGTTGGTTGTTACCAGCAGCTCCAAAGCCATTTCCCTTGAAGTATATGGAGGTGGGCGAGGTCAATGGGCTCGAGGAGTAAATACCAGCGGAGGACGCAGAAGCAGAGCGTCGACCATTTGTGTAGGACATTGAGGGTCGAAAGCGGTGAGGAGACCAAAACTAAGGCCTTGACTAGAAAGGGTCAAAGGACTAAAGAGGAGGGTCGTGAAATAATATTCGACGTCACCAAGGAACCAATGAGCCCAGGAAGAGAGAAAGGATTTGTCTAGCGAGCGTGGACAAGGCAGAGGCAGGTGTACTTGGCGAGCTGGCTTGTGGCGAGTTGGTTCAGGCGAAAAAAGGAAGCAGAAAGCGCGAAAGGAAGGTTGATTTTTGGGATTTTTGGGATTTGTGTGATTTTTTCGTCAGGGGAAGAGAGAGAAAGAGAGAGGAGGGGACCAAATTACAATTATGAAGCAGCAGCAGTTGAGTTGAGTCTGAATAGCGGAAGGAAAGCGCTTGCAAGGAAAGGAACGTACCAAAATGAAGAAAAAAGAGTGGAAAATATGTAGAAAATATGTATTACAGTAATACTAAGTTACCACTAACGTTACTGAGCAGAGTCTCAGCAGACTTCACAGCAGACTTCACAGCAAAATACCGTAAAAAAGAAAGTATAAACGTAAAAGTGGGTTGAGTACCCATTTTAATGCGAATTGAGCGCTGTTACAATGTATGTCATTGCATGGAGAGCCCCAGAGCAATGCTGCAGAAAACACGCATAGAGAAATCTGATTGGTTGATATACGGCCGAAAATAGTAGGCACTCAACTTTAAGTACAAGAAGTGGATCCTGTGTCTTGAATAGGAAATTGATATTCATGAGAGACCTGGGGGAGTGGTAGATTTTAAGAATAATGAGATAAACATTGCGTAATTATTGGTAATTTTTTTAATTGCATAACGATTATATAATAATTACACATGCTTACACATGCTTACACATGCTTACACAAAATGATTACAGCATAATTACAACACAATTACATAACCAAGATGAGCCGAGTTCCATGCCTATAATCAACGCAACTCTAACAAGCTTCCTGTTGTGCTGCTTGCCATTGAGTTTTCCGTGTGTGAGTCCGGTCATTTATTTTGCTTTTTCTTCCTTTTCTTCTCTCTTTTCCTTCTTTTCCCTTTTTTCCTTCTTTTCTTCACCTTCGGCCTTCTTGTTTCCATTTCCCTCTCATCCATCTACTCCCTCTGCTCTATCCACGTCGATCACTATTTTCACATCCTCCGCTTGCTTCCTCGTGAATTTGATCTTCCCGTATTCCCCGCTCTCTCTCCATTATGACTCCGAATGCACTTACAGCTGAACAGGCGCATGAGGTAGATCAAGCCGACGTGCTGCTTACACAAAAACTGGCCCACCTCAACCTCAAGCAAGACCGATTCCTCGCTAATGGAACTCATTCCTACGAACACTATTCTCTGCCACCTACTAGAGTAAGAATATTTTGTTCTTTTTATTTTATTTTATTGTTTTTTTCATGAATTTTCCACAATTAACACGGTCATCTATAGGTTCATTCTCATGCCACCCCTGTAGAATCATCAGTGGACTCATCTGGCTCTACTGCCGGAGATACTGAGTTGAAGGACTCGAAAGATGGCTCCGAGGCCACCTCTTCTACTTTATCGCACCCAACAATCGACAATCTATCTTCTACTGGACGACCCTCAGCTGTGTTTCTTGCTGGTGCTGACCCTTACAACAACTCTACGTCTTCCACTGAAGCCAGTCCAACAAATTCAGTTGTCGCAAACTCTAATTTTACTCTCGGGAGTTCCAGCGCTGAATCTACTCCTGTACAGACTCATGACAGCTCTCTTCCTCATGGTGGTGATCACCACGAGCACAAGAGCCGCCACCATTTTTCAAACGCAGTCAAAGACATTGCCCCACGATTCAAGTTTTCCAACAAGTTTAAGAAGTCTACTGCTTCTTTGGCATCCTCTTTGACAGCATCAACACAGAGCCATGCGTACGATTCTGATGATGGATCCAAACGCCATAGTAGCTCCGTGCTAAAACTAAAGCGATTCTTTAAACCAGAAAAGGCTAAATCACAAACACCCACAGAAAGGCCTGACATGTATAGCCGTGACAGTTCAGCCGCATCACTCAAGCACATGCCGTTTGGTGAAGAGCAATTCAAAAAATACGGCAAGCTTGGTCGTGTACTAGGGTCAGGTGCAGGAGGTTCAGTCAGGCTAATGAAACGAACGTCGGATGGAACCACTTTTGCCATAAAGGAGTTTCGCGGAAGAGGCCCCAACGAGAACAAGAGCGATTACGCGAAAAAAGTTACAGCAGAATTTTGTATAGGATCCACGTTGCACCACTGCAACGTTGTGGAAACTCTTGACCTTATTTACGACGAAAAAAAGTACTACGTGGTAATGGAGTATTGCCCGTATGACTTTTTTGCTATTGTCATGTCTGGGAAAATGGCTCGACAAGAGGTCTTCTGTGCCTTGAAACAGATTATCAATGGTGTCACTTACCTCCATGCAATGGGCTTGGCTCACAGAGATCTGAAGCTTGACAATTGTGTTGTCACCGCTGATGGTATTGTTAAAATTATTGATTTTGGCTCCGCAACTGTGTTCCGCTACCCTTTCGAGTCAAAGATCGTTCTTGCACAGGGTGTCGTTGGCTCAGATCCATATCTTGCACCGGAAGTCTTGACAACGGTCAAGTATAACCCGGCGCCTACTGATGTGTGGTCTATTGCAATCATTTTTTGCTGCATGTTTCTAAGACGTTTTGCCTGGAAAGCTCCTCGTATGTCTGACCAGTCGTTTAATCTCTTTACACAGAAACCAACGAAGGAAGAAGAACAATCTTATCACGTTCACGCTGAAAAAGTGGAAGATGCAACTAAATCAGGTACTCCACATCCGCAAAAACCCGTTATGAAAGGTCCTTGGAGGTTATTGCGCTTGCTGCCTCATGATTCACGTCTTATAATTGGACGTATGCTAGAGATGGACCCCAAGAAACGAGCCACCATGGAAGAAGTGAACAAATCTGATTGGATCAAATCACTTCAAATGTGCACAATTAAAGACGGTCAGCTGTTGAAAAGCGATAATCACGAGCATACATTTGTGGACTCCGAAGCAGAAAACCCTGTGGACGCTCCCAAGAAATAATAACAATGCTCTTTTTTATTCAATTTACATAAAAATTTTACCATCTTAGGATATAATTTAAATGTGTATTTGTCTGGTTGGTTTAAAATCCTACATGGTCAAATAGCATAGATAACGATTCACCGTTATGAATTCGTCGAATGGCTTCTGCAAAAACCCTTGAAACGTCCAACACCTCTAGTTTATGTCCGAGGGCTGCTTGGTGTTCAAGTTGTGGAGTAGTGTTTGTTGTAATGATCTTATCGATAGCACTGGCGTTGATTCGTTCAACGGCGTCTCCTGAAAAAATTCCGTGCGTAACAATAACGTAGACTTTAACAGCGCCCTGGTCCTTGAGAAGCTTTGCAGCCCGTGTAACAGTATTACCAGTATCGACCAAATCGTCAATCAGCAAAGCAACGCGACCAGCAACATCGCCTACTAACATGGTTGTGGCTGTTTGACGGCGAGGAGTAAGCGTACCGTTGCTGGAATGTCCCGTAGCTGGCTTCTTGCGCTCTTTGTGAATGAGCGCAAAAGACATGCTGAGTGAATCTGCAATAGCAGTAGCACGCTTTGCGCCACCAGCGTCTGGTGACACGATAACGGCCTCTTGGTAGTCGGGAATACTGGATGTAATGTACTGCTGCAACAAAGGCTTACCGTAAAGATTATCGACGGGAATGTCGAAAAAACCTTGAAACTGGGGATCGTGCAGATCCATAGTGATGATGTGGTCGGCGCCGGCACAGGTCAACAGACTAGCGATGAGGGTACCAGCTTGGGCAGACCAAGTCTTGTAGCCCGAGTTAAATTCGAAGCTTGGCTCATCGGGCTTCCAAGACTCGTTACCTGTGCGGCTCAGTTTCGAGGCAAGTAGGGCTGGCGACGGGCCCTCGCTTTTGCTGAGCAGACCAGCCCGCGAGCTGAGCCTCGGTGACGAAGGCACACTCTCAAACGTGAAAGACTTTTCCTTATCAGAAAATTTACCAGACGATAATGGAGCCCCCTTCTTGGCGTAGGGAGCATCGGGCTGCCGAGAATATGGGAACAGAGGCAAGACAGCCGTCACTTTTTTTGCAGAGGCAGTCTTACAGGCTGAGATCATGATGAGAAGTTCGATAAAATTGTCGTTGACATTTCCACACCCGGACTGAACCACATAGACGTCTTTTTCTCGGACCGAGTCCTTGATTGTAACGGAGGTCTCACCGTTGCTAACAAGTTAGCCACTCATTTCACAAGACGATGCACTGTTTTTTTTGTGTTTTTTGTGTTTTTTTTTTCATTAATTTATTATTTTTCTTTCTCATACCTGAATTTGACGAGCGAAACTTCGCCCTGATCGAGATTCAGACTGCTGCACATACGCTGAACCAGCGACTGGTGGGATGAACCGCTCAAAATGACAAGGTTCCGCATTTTGTAAAGTAATTTGGAGATGGGGGAAAGTCGTGCGTGCAAGGATTTCCAAAAGACGTGCTTTTAGAGGAGGAGGAGGGAAGAGTGAGTGAGAGAGAGAGTAAAAGGTGTGTGAAGAGAAAGATAAAAAAAAAAATTTGTACCGCCGGTCGGCAATGTTACTCATATTAGGTAACCACACTCCGGGCGCGCCTGATGGACGTGTGTGGATAGGACATTGATAATTATCATCTAGACCTAATTTAAACAAACAAATGAGTCCATGCCGTGGCTCACAAAAGTCGAATGTATGTCCGGTATACATAGAGATAACATCGCTTAAAATACTGCTCGGCTTTCGTGGGAGCGCGTGTGTCACAGCTCTCATCCGATGGCTCATCCGGCTGCTGTCAAAAAAAGCCTTAATAAATTGATATAAAACGGTCTCCGCCTCCCAATCAACAACGAAAGCAGAAAAGAACTTTTATCGGCCTTTTGATTCGACACACGCAAATAGCTATCGTATACCGGGATTAGCCCGACGATACATCTTGTGAGTACAGCTAATATGTAGGCATCTACCTACTTAGCTAGTACTGAGTATTTTATTGCTATTATTATACTGTTCTTTTGAAATTTCTTTCGTTTTTTTCTGAAGCAAGACTAAAAAAATTGCTCCTCAACGGGGAATTGAACCCCGGTCCCCCGCGCGCTGCTCGTAAGAACTTGACAAGCGGAAATTCTAGCCACTAAACTATTAAGGAATTTCGGATTTTTTCTTTTTCGGGATTTATTACTTATTAAGCGGATTCAAATATACCTGCAAAAATTTGTACCATGCTGAAATCTTTTTTTTTTTTTTTTAAAATGATTAAGAAAGCTTGACTTAATGCAATTCAACCTAAGGTAAACATTATACTACGTAATTAATAAGTATTAAGACTATATTGCGATATCTACAGTACTACAAGAATTGAGACTAGCTGTTGCCGCTATCTGTGTTACTTTGAGAAAACATCTATAGTTGTAACCAGACCATGATGCGATCTCACAACATACTTCTCATTTACTTAGCTGGACTGCTATTTGTGCTGACTCCGTAGTAATGATTAAAACTCCAATTGACCTTCCATACAAAAAGTTGTCAAGGCATAAATAATAACTAAAAATGTAGCCTAATCTACTAACTACATTGACGACACAAAATTAAGGGCTTGTAACAACCAATTCTAGTATCAATATTTCCTTGTAGTTCATTCTTAACGTTTTACAGGTTATTCTCTGCTAAAAAACTTGGAAACATCCAAGTGAGCAGTTTGACCTAAATTATTCAACTACCGTCTAACTCATGAGTAATCTGTCTACTGTGTAGTGATCGTAGTCTAGTTTAACAGGCATTTGCCTAAGATTCACGTCGTACCTGAAGATCATGTACAGTACAGTGAAACCAACACATGCACATTTCAATCCACCGTTTTTACAAAACTAGTCTACCGGTATATATTGGAAATAATTGTTTTTTTCACCCATATAGACTATTTCATTGAAACGGCACTACGCCAAGATCTCACAACTGCCATATCAAGGGTGCATTGCAGTGATTGAATAAGTACAGTGAACTTGGTGAAGTCTGAGTAGATATAAATGCTGTATAATAATATTACAGGAATAGTCTAAGCTGAATCTTCACAAAACCACACGATTGTATCCTAGAAAAAATATTTCAACCATCATTATAGAAAAAACGACAAGCATAACTGTTCGTCACTACTGTACTGTAGTTCTTTTTAAAGTATGGTAGGTGTTTAAATGACGGTCTGTACTTGACTCAGTTAACATAGCTATCCATGTCATTCTATGGCATTGCACTGATCACATTTTTAAGCTAATGTCTATTAGATAGTACTATATATATATAATACATATTCGATGTCCCGAAATTCGGACAAAGTCTATCTAAGGTTGAAGTGGACTACGGGTATTATGCCGAGCAAAAACATTCACGCTGAAATTATACTGCGTTAGTTTTCTTATCGAGAACGCGTATAGCTCCATAGGTCATTATCCTGGGCTTCTTATCGAAAATACGTATAGCTCCATGGGTAGATTTGGTTTTTACAACATATTTAAGAAAGAAGGCGGTGTTGTCCGCAGCGGTGTGCGGGATTGAGGCCTCATGATTACCGCATCTTCTACACAAGTCTTCTGTTATCCTATGCTGTCGTTCTTCCGGGGTAATGATGGGATCACTGTCGCTTTTTCTGTTGGGAGGCCAAATATAAGGCTGGAAGTTCCGTTTGGCCAAACGAGACTTGAAGCTTGCAATGGCCTCTCGAAAAGCTCTACCAGATGTCCAGTCCTTTTCACTAGGCCCGGACCAAGTAGATGGGTGGTTGAGACGCAAGGAAGAAGAAGAGGAAGAAGGGGTGATGGATAATCGGGCTCTGGAATTGCTGTACGCAGAGTTGGCAGGAGCAGCGAAGGCCTTGGAATAGGGGTACAGCAAGCGGTGAGTGGGGCTGAACCAAGGCTCGTGATAGGAGATACCCGTCATGCCGTTGATTGCCTTGGAGTAGGCTTCGTTGGTATCAATTACCAGATGGCCAGGGTATATGGGGTCGACAAAGCCTATGTAGCGTTTACGGAAGACAGACATTTGGTACTCTGAAAGACTATAGGATGCGCATATTGCTCTGTCCTCGGGAATTGATAGCTGCATGCGTTCAAAGCGTTTCAAAAAATTAAAGGAATGTGCGGTGTACAAGGGAAAGTCTCGAAAAAAGTCTTGAAAGTCACGAGCTCTTTCTTCAATGCTGTAAAGAAAAACCTGGTAGGTAATAAGAACATCTTCTGGAGCTGCATTCTCGATGAGCGCTATATGAAGAGGGTTCTTGATGCTTTTCAAAACAATATTTTTAATCTGTGACCAGGATAGTGGCGAACTGGGGTGATTTTTGAGAAAAATCTCGAGTTCTCTGGTCCACTTGATTAGGTTGTCGGTAATTTTAAAAGCAGGCCTAAAGACGTGCTGACCCTTATCAAAAGCCTTAGAGCGATTTTTGTCATCTGCTACCATATCCCCGTTAATGGGGCTTTCTTCGTTGAGATACGGAAAGTAGCACCAGGGTTTTTTCAATGCGAGGCGCTTTCGTTCAGAGTGTTCATTAGCGCCAAATGTGAAGGAGTCCTCGGATATGAATTCGGAGGAAGACTCGGGTTTGATAACCGATTGGAACAGAAAGGGAACGGTCTTGGTGGATTCCTCGGAGTCGGGTTCTGGGTCCTGGTAATCAGTAGCGGCGTGCTGAACCAATTGTTGATCAGCGAGGGAGAGTCGGCTGATATGGGACCACGAGAAGGACTTATCAGGAGTACTGGTAGGAGTGTATTCAGAAGAGGCAGAAGAAGAAGGAGATGTTCGTTCAGAAGAGGAAGAAGAGGGATAAGAAGGAGGAGATGTTTGTTCAGAAGAGGCAGAAGAGGGAGAAGAAGGAGGAGAATAGTTGCGCCTGGGCACTGAGGTAGCCGAGCGGGATAAAGACATGGATTCCTTCTTAGCGAGGGGTGGAGTATCCGAAGTTTCAGCCATCGTTCTGTCGTAATAGGATTTTTATCTTGTAAGGTTTCTCGATATTCGTAAAAAGCCAATCAGATAATGATACGAAAATACAATTCTTTTATGTTAGAGTTATGAATATATTTGTTTTAAAAGGTTGGTTAAGCTTACCTGTGTAGAAGTACCAATGAATTACAGTAATATCCAATTGACCAGAAGAACAGTGGAACAAGATACTGTATGAAGTTATGAGCCAATCTAGTAGATAAGATATAAAAGGATAAGTTGCTAAAATAAGGATCTAGCTAGATATTTATACTGTTGAGTACTCCAAAATGAATCACCCCCTCGAAATGAGTCGGTACATAGTAAATTTTAAGATTGTTATACCAGACTCCCCGTCTGTCCGCTCCTTCGTCGCGTGGCCGATGTTTGTCGGCTGTCGCCTCTCTAGCCAGGCAGCGGTCAGCGTTTAGGATTAGCCAGGCCGCGATGCTTGTCGCCCTACCGCTTCGCTGGAGACTCGCCGTGACCATTGCTTGTCGCCCTACCGCTCCGCTGGCCGGCCGGCCGCCTTTCGTAAAAGCATGACTCCTCCACAATATATATCTTGTCTCCAAGCTTAATAACCGCTTGTCATCAACCCATCTTCAGTTCCTTCTGAACTGAACTTCTTCTCCTTTCTCTACAACACCTTCATCCTTCTTAACCACCATCTCTTTCCTCTTAACAAGTCCCCTAACCTAGACCACTATCTGCCAGTGTCTGGTAAGAACATTTGCCATCCAATTGCTTTTATAAACCTCTAACTCTTATAAGAAATTGTTTCCGTATTAAATTGACTTGCTCTGTATTGATCCTTACAGTGCTTACACTAGCTTACAGTATGTTACGACCAACGCCTCAAAACCATCTTAGATATACCGGTAGATCCTTTTATTACACACTATGTAACTATGCTGGATGCTTCCGTTCCATCGATGGACTCCGAGACCCCGGATGAACTCATCTCCGCTCTTGCTCCCGAGTCGGCTAACCTCTCCACCAACGCTGTGCCACGCAAACAGCGCCGAGCTCAACCAAAGCGTTCTCGTGCCAAGTGCCAATTGTCTATCCCTCAAGACAACCATCGTCGTCAATTGGCCACAGCGTCAACCCCCTCTTCGACTGCTTCCCCACTAGACGATCCAGCTCCGAGTTTTTCAGAGTCTGGCTCGATTCCAGTCTCTTTACGCTAAAATTGCTTACGTAACGTTACAAGTTCGGGTGTGTAATCACACTCAATGAAAGGGCCGCCTTTGGTCAGTGTCTGTTACACAAGTGTCGAAGAGAACACAATTGAAAAAAGAGCTTGGTTGTAGAAGAAGCTAAAAGAGAGCTGGGCTGAAGGAGAGCTGAGCAAGTTTATCTTAGAAAGTAGAGTAAGCCAGAAGATAGCAGGCGAGAAAAGAAGGAGATGTCGGGTGACCTTCAAACAGCAGGGGAAAAGGACAGCTTTTATAGCCATAGAAATAGTTTGATTTAAGGAATCAATTCAAGAGCTTGGAAACTGGAATTACGCCAGAGCTAGCTGGAAGAGATCACGGTGGGCCCTGGTAGAATATGCGGGAGGAGCAACAATGTTGCCACCAACATCTTCTACGAGCGTGGGCTACGGCGTTTTGGGTTGTGGAGTGCCGCGGAGCTTTAATGGAGAACACTACGTATCCTACTTCTTAGAAAGGTTAGCGGAATTGGGAGCCAGATATGTAATGAGAGCGTCCGTGGAAACTGGTTCAATGGAACGGAAGTGTCAATCCTGCTGTGTTTCATGTGGTTTCTATTGGGGGACAATATTAATAATCTACCAGTAGCTACGTAATTGACGATTCCATTCCGCGGGCCACATCAACTCCAGCCGCGGCTAAGGGTCCACGTTACGACGGCTAATCGGATAGTCATCATCATAATAAATGGCGCCAATTTGACACCTTTCACGAGAGAACAGCCCTGGGCATCGAAACTAGCGAAATCCTTAGGGAAGTCGCATTTTTATTTTATTTTATTTCTTCCAAACAGTTATCGGCTTTTCACTCCTTCCTTTCAATACAATTCATGTACAGTAGACAAGATTTCGGCCGCATCGTTGTGTCGTTCCATATAATGTTATTGTTCTCGTTTGATGATCACTTCAGAGAAGTTCAGACCCATGCAGTCTTTAGGCTCTCTAGTATATTTGAAAATTGGTAGACAAGCCTCAGTTAGGTCCTCATATCATAGGTCTACTTTTTTGTGTACGAGTTACCCAATCCAGGCAACAGCAAGTAGCTTACTCTGCTGAAGACCCCAGCCACAAGACATAACTTTTTCATTGTATTTTACAAGCCTCCAAATAAATAGTACTATCATTTTGGCTAGTCGAAAACGGTAACGATATAAGCATAAATCAAGACCGGTGTGCTTTTCGCTTATTTCATATTGTAGTATATGCCAAAGTCTAATAATAACGTCCATGTTTACAAGCATCAAAGCTGTGGGAGATTTAGATTACTCTGCTGTTCTGAGTGCTCGTAAACTTGTCCTTTAGGACTGGGTGAACTTAACTTTCCCTGTATTGCTTTCTGCTTATACAGTATTTATGAATTAGTCCTCTCATGTCTTTCATTGTCTTTTCTACCTCATGGCGCATCATCCCTCTTGGCGTAATAATGACCGGCTTGAACTGAACTAATGATTTATCTACCAGCATGCTATACTTGCTTATCTTTATCTTGTGTCTGCTCTGTAACATTGTCTTTGCTTGGGCAATTGACTTCGGTCCACTGATACTACAGATACCAATGTCATAGTGAGTAAACTTTTTACTTTCTCTGATCACTAGATTAGTAGTGGATCATAGTCAGGCTAGCTTCCCGGGCCCTCTGAATATTCCACACCCAGCTCATCTCTCACAAGTGGTTCCTTGTAGTTATAAGTCTAGAATTTTTAAGTGCTCCTAAAATAAAATATCGTATTCTGTTGTGACGTTCGTGACATGAGCCTCTTCGATCCTGAATTTTGCACACTTCCTCGTGGTTGAGGTATACTATGCAGTACTTTATACTCAAGACGGGTGCGTATGTTGTTTATTAGCAGCAGAATAATTCAGAAAAAGAAGAGATGATGAGACTAGGGTAATATTTTATAGAGAATTCAAATTGCAGGATTGCTCTCTAAAATGTTGGCTGCTGTAAAATCAGTTCCTGATGCTCATTGTTCTAAAGTATTTTGTTAACGGTAATGCAAAGCCCATTATGACGTTATGCAGTGAAGCTCAAGCTACTAATCTACTTTAATTTTTTTGGGCCAACACTAATAGACTAGTCTACGTAGACTGGAGGATCTTGCGCAGAAACCTCAGGGCAAGCAGTCAAATTTCACAGTAGTAGTTTTGTTTTGTGCACTACATTAGAGAATAAATTTTAAAAAGTTGGCTCTTTGCTCGTTATTCATTTCAATTTTTCCTGAGAAGATCAAGAGTGCAAAATCAGTCTTATGCCAAACTTGATTGATTGTTTGGTTAATTTATCTTATCATAGACACTAGAATATAGCCAGGCTAGTTCGCAGTATTCTTTATAATTTGAATGAATGAATACGAATTTCTCAAGAATTGAGTTATTACTAAAATTTGTAAGTGTCATTTTTTATATACCGGTATAGTATAGTATACATTTATAATTTAAACATGTTTTGAAAGTATTTCTTCAACAATATGAGCGGGTAGTTTCGATACCATAAGTTTTCCATCGATTATCCAGCATAAACATGCGTGCCGATGATGCTTAGTGATGACATGTTGGCCAACCGTAAGCCCTGTTCCAACAGTCCATGGTGGTATTAACAGGTACAGGAATTTTCACACGAGCATTTGGTGCATGAGCACGAGCTGCACGTACAGGCAGCTCCTTGATTATTGGAGTTGCTGAATGAGGTCACTGAGTTTTTTGAACAATTGCAAGATGAGGAAGATCCGCAGCAAGCTGACCCTTTAGTTGAGCCACAAGATCCAGAGGAAGTGGTAGATGAAGAGCACGAGCAAGACATAGTTGATTTTGTTATATTTGATGTTTGATGGAACTGTGAGTGAGTTGAAATCAGTAAGGATTAGTGAAAACTATTCAAAAGAAGCTGGTGTAGTATGTAAAGAAGATTGGTAAAAAGATGTTTGGAATAATGATAAAATGAAAGATATTGCCCGTCTTTTATATCTATTATCTTAAAGATTTCCAGAGTATTTGAAATCAAGAATCATTATTTTTCTTGTTCTACAGTAGACTATGTTTGTTCAGGAACATTCTTGAACTTTTTTTGGTCCCAAATGAACCCTGTAGCGAAAGTCTCTCACTTTACGCCTCACAACTATTGGCCAAAATTGATAGAATCTAAAAAGAATATCAATTTTTTTTTTAAAACTATACGGTAAACTACGTACTGTAGTATTGTAGCCTGCTTATAATTTATGAATTATTAACAGTTGACCAACTTGACCCCACATATTTATGCGCCTATTCGTAGCACAAATATCGCAGCGAATTTCGCTCATACAAAAAAGTGAACGCCAAGCACTAGCCAATAACAGCACAATTCACGCAAAAGAAACTTAAAAAATGCCTCCTTTGGCCTTCGTAGCGATTTTCCCTCATATTAACTCAGCATTTTTTATAGGTCTAGACGCTTAGTAGTCTAGTCCACGGACTCCACGACCAGCTTGCCGTCAAGAAAATTTTTACGTTCTTCTAGATTCCCCGCAAGACATCTGCGATTTCTTTTAACAGGTGTGCCACTGGCACCGAAGCTCCATATTGTTTATACCATCTATGTCTTTTCACGATGTCAAACTAGGATTAAACTGAGAGGGTGAGACGGGTCCTTGAGTAAGTCTGACCTGTGTAGCCTTCAACAGGCTTCAAGATACCAAAAAAGAAAACACAGTCAGGAACATATTTCAATCTATAGTATATACTGTACAGTACAATGCTTCAAAAGACCTAAATGTCATCGATATATCATATTTCTATTGAGCACCTTTAGTAGTACAGTATATCAGTATTACTTGCCAGCTGACACTACCTGAACGTTAAAGAACTGTTACAATCTATTGATAACGATGGCGGAGGAGTTTTTCGTCCATTAAATATAAACACAAAACGCTAAAAGTGTGCACCTTCAAATCCTGTTCATATTGCGCGCACCCAATGGGCTAGCTAGTCTAGACTAGTTAATGCATGTCAACCAGTTCTACCATTAAAGCTAAAGGCTGTGCTGTACAAGTAAGCAACACAAGCAATATACTAAATTCCACTAAAACATCTAAAATCCATCTTACTCGAAGCTTGTGCATCAACAACCACACCATGAATTCTTTCCCATGGAGGAGACTTCATATTCCAAAGCTGCTTGTCCTCTGTTGTTTCTTTGACAGTATCATACATAAGAGAATAGGTATTCAGCATTTTCGGTGTTTGGAACCGCTCAAGGGTAATTCGAATGAATCCAATATCTGCAATAACCTGTAGCAAGCCATATTTACCGAACTGCTCAATTTCACGGTAACATGAAAGGAGAGTTTTTACAATATGGTCGTAAAGAACTGTAATCACTCGGACTACTTGATCCGGGGCAATCTCAGTGACGTTGGAATGAGTTACAACAAGGTTGAGCAGGCAGTCATACATGTAGCTGCTCACAGAAGGGGGGTGAGGTTCATTCGCCGTCCATTGGATGCCAGCCTTCAGAATTCCCGTTCGAAGGCCTTCAGCCAAAAGAGTCTTCTTGCGTCGAGTATAGAGCTCAAAAAGCGTTGTGTCCATAGTATTTATACTGTTTTGCAGAGATGCGGAACTCTCACGAGATGATACGTTAAAGCTTCTTTCGTAAAGCTTGAACAGATACGGCATAACGGAATCTCTAATATCGCTCAAATTTGAAATGGTGAGAAGGGTCTTCTTGTCGTCAGACAAGCCATCTGGTAGCAGTTCACTTGCTTCTAAAGAAGTGATAAAAGAGCCATTTGGAGAAATAAGGCTATTTGCACTCACAGACCTCCGATGATTATTGTTTTCTGCAGGTAAAACAAGCTTCATGATAACGTCCAAAGCGGTAGAAATCGAAGTTGAAAAGCTTGAAAGTACTCTGCTCAAAAGCTGGCTAGTTGGAGGAGGAATGATGTCTGTACCGTTTTCCAGAGATTGATTATTATAAGTAATATGCATGATATCTTTCATACCAAGAATAACCATTGATTCATAAGACTTTAAAAAAGCAGGGACTTTCGTCAGATGGCGGCTTGTAGGAGAAAGAGACCAGTTTTCGGTCAAATAAAGGTAGGAAGAGTCCTGGGACCAAGCATGTATAACTCCTACAACAGAATTCTCTCGCATGACTGACAAGACATTCTGTAAATTGTCGCTAGTTTTGGGCGATAGGTTTAGTCTAGCAAAATCCCTTAGGCCAGATGCAAGCTGAAAAATAATGCATGGCAAATACTTCACTGCACTAAGAGCATTTGAGTGAGGTGGGAAAAAATTGGGGACTTGAACTTCTGCAGGAGTAACTACTAAGGGATTCATGAGAGAAGAACGGCGTCTGGAGCGGCCTGTATGGGCTACCTGAAGTTGGTTCGAGGCCGCGGTCGCAGGACTTGCTTGTGCAAGCTGAGGAGTTTGGGGTGCGGTAGACATAAGAGAAAAAAACTGATTAGTCTCGCTAGCTATGAGGTCAATAATACCCCGGCCTTGCTTTTGAATCTCCATGATTTCTCCACGCGAAAAAGACAAGTGTCCTACTGATTCATCGCGCCAACCTCTAGGGAGGTGTTTTTGTAAACTGCCTTCAAGGAAGCCTTGACAGCATTGCCAAAATTGGCAGAATCTAGACATGAGTGTGGCAATATCCTGGGTGATATTTTTCACAGTGAGCCACATCTCGATAACTGAGTAATTGTCGCAAAGTGTGTCGCTCTGCTCCACAGAGTCGGATTTTTCAAACTCGCGGAGAGCTGAAACAAGTGGACCACTCGGATTCTGTGGAACTGCGAGGATATTGATGCGGTGCATAGTAGTAGTGGACTTGAGTTTGTCAAAAGCAGCGATTGCTTCAGACTCAAAAGAGCTGATTTGGGACGAAATCCATTCGTGGATCGGATTGTCCTCACAACCAAGCTCCAACAGTTTCGAAATCACTCCGAGATAGTTTTGGTCAGCAGACACGTCGGGGAGTTTTTTCCATTCTTCTTGTTTGTATTCTTCTACAATATTTTTGACTTCGCTCCAGATTCGATCGGTGACCTTTTTATTGTCTGAAAATTCTCTCGACATTGGATCAACAGATGGCTCATCTTGGTCGTCTTCGTTAGCGCGAATATCTCGACCTCTCCAGAAATCGCGGACCAAACTGTCGTGGTCGTGTATCTTTACATGGTGTATCATGGCTGCCGGCAGGTTGAATAAATACTTGTTCTTTTCAATCAGAGTCAAAGCCGTTTTGAGCTTATTATGCTTCGACCGACTGTCCTGGACGGGTTTCATAATTAGTGCAGCTTTCGAGTTGGCGTCGTCAATCATGCCTTGCAGATGAACAACACCCCATTGTTCATTTTCATTAAATCCGGCGGTTTGAATGTTGTTAAAAACAGAGTCAAGAGAGGACTTAGATCGCACGAATCGGTCATAGTCATGTTCTACCAAAAACCGCAGCGCCTCCGAACGCTCAGAGATGGTCGACTCTAAGTAGCTGAGTGAATTAATGAGATTTTCATATGTAGCGTCGGGATGAACGTCGCGTAAAAAAAGTCGCGGGTTGAACTTGGTGGAGGAAATCAAGTATTTGCTTCGTTTAACGGGATCCCGGACATCGACATGCCTAGACTTTAAGACGGATACAACACTAGATGTGGATCCTAAGGGGTCAGGCTCATCCTGGGGCAATGGTACGTTTGAGCCAGTGCTGGAAGAAGATACTAATTGACGGAGCAAGGCGTATTTTGAGGACTTTCCAGCTTTGCCGTAGTCCAGCTCCGTAAATGCCTTTGGTTCAGTCCACTCATTAGCAAACTCGTCTGTGAGATTATAGTACTGCCGGATTTTCTCCTGCTCTAGCATTGTGATTGAGTGGAGTGGGGGGAGGGTGGCGTGAGCTGGCAAGAAGAAGTGAGAGTATAGAAGAAATAGCGGTGGGAGTAATCCCTAAACTTTCATGTTAAGAAAACACACCAAAAGCTCGTAACAATGATTGGTGAGTGAATAAAGACAATTACAGTTGTTTTCACAAAGGAAAAAGTTCTTCTGAAGCTTTTTGACCCAGTGGAGTCGAGATCTCCATATGCGTATATGGCTCAGGCGTTACTTGTGTGAATTCTAAGTGGACCAGCGATTTACAGTAGCTACTCGCAAGCTCAGAAAATATGATAGCAGGCCCAGGTATGGCAGCAGAAAAAAAAAATCTATTAAATGCAAAAACAACAAAGCGTATGAATGATATTAGGTAGTGGTGAGAAATGAACAGAATAGCAGGTACAATAGACAGATATGAAAGAGAAGACATTACTCGAACGTGAGAACAAGGTCGCCGACAAGTTTTACCACTGGTTCAGCAGCCAACGCAGCCTGTGCTTCCTTTGATACCCGCTCTAACCAGAGCTTCGTATCTGCGCTGAGATGTTGTGGCTGGATTTGACTTATTATAGGTATGATTGAGTGGATAATGGACTGTGGAGAACAAGACACCACCGTGCCCTCGTCCGGGCTTTCCTTCAAGAACGCTTCCTTGAACTCAGAAGCAGTTCGGCGGCCGCCAGTATCCCTTAGCACTTCAGGTTGTTCTACAGCTGAAATATCAATAAGGTTATCTCCTGTCGAATTCACAACGTCAGCTAGATCTTGTTCACGTTTTTGTCGGTCTTCAGGCGGGATTACGCCAGGAGAACCGGAAGTTTCATCCTTTGGCACACGTCCAAGGCCGCCGTTGCTCCCGTACGCATAGTTGTTGTTATTTTGGTTGAGGAGTGGCGCGTGCTCATTTCCCTATAAAACAGTACGGTTAGTGACAGGCCAAAGAAAACGTGGGCATACCATACGTCTACAGGGTCTCCTGAGTCATAGCTTCGTAGGCACGACAAGCAGGCACCCATTGCAAGTGTTGTGAGTGCTATGAAATCGGTGATTCTTGAGAGAGGTTGAGTGCTGAATTCATTCATGTCGGCTCTTGGGAACAATAATCAAACTTAGCAGGGTAACTCTCCACATTTGGGTAAGTTTGTGTCGAAATTAACCTCCTTTTAAATATTTACAGTAGACTGCGAATTCAACAGCAGCTCTTGCCAAATATATACCGGTACATATAGACCCAAGAACGCATTCTTTCATACAATCACAATGGCTTCACGAGGTGCCCACAAGAGAGTAAGTTCTTCTACTTGGTGTCATCAATGTTGTGCTGACTTTGGTAGCTCACTCGAGAGTATAGAAACTTTGAGGAATCGCCTCCTCCTTTTATTCAAGCACGCCCCAACGAAAGTAACATCCTCGAATGGCACTATGTGATCACAGGTCCTCCTGAAACTCCTTATGAGGGTGGTCAATATCATGGCACACTTACATTTCCTTCGGACTACCCGTTCAAGCCACCTGCCATTCGCATGTTTACCCCCTCTGGCCGATTTCGACCAGGTATGCGGCTATGCTTGAGTATCAGTGACTATCACCCTAAAACTTGGAACCCCGCCTGGAGCGTTTCTACAATATTGACAGGCCTTCTCAGTTTTATGGCCGCGGACGAAACTACGGCAGGTAGTGTGGCAGGCACCGATGAGAGTAGGCGGGAGTTTGCGAGGAAAAGCAAGACCTTCAATAACAAAAGCAACAGCCAGTTTGTGCAACAGTATCCGGAACTTGTAGAGGCCAACGAGAAAGATATTGCAGCAGCGACGGCCCACAAGAAGGCACAGTCTTCAAGCAAGAGCTCGGCCCGATTAGTGCCTGTGAACTTGAAACGAAGCACTGGAGCTGTGGAAGAGGTGCCAGCACCAGAGGATGAGGGAAATGAAAAGCGCGGATTCTCACGAGGCCAGAAGCTAATATGTGTGGCAATCTTGTTTGTGTCGTGGCTAGTTGCATCAAAGCTATTTGCGTTGCGCGCTTGATGGGTGTGCCTTTATTTATATATTTACTCTACCCTCTGCTTGGAACTATTTAATACTTGTTGATGGGATGAATTATGGCTCATTACATGTTTGTTTCGACAGGTTCGACAGCATAGGATTGAGGTCCGTTTATACTGAAGTTGTATATAGTCTAGTAACCTATCAATGTGTAATCTAGACTCTAGATCTGAAAACTGGCTCACATGAAGACTCGGATGAAGGCTCGAATGAGACTACTGTAATACGTTGGAAACGATGCAAGAGCGGAGGAATTCTTTAACGGATGAATATGGCTTTACTTGATCATACAAACAATATTAAAAAAGAAAAAAAAACTCAAGCTACTGTAACTTGATAATTCCTCCAACATTCGCCTGCACTGAAAACCGTATTTTTTTTTTTTTTTTTCGCTAGTAGTAGTCGTATAACCGTAATTTAGCCCGCTTCACTCTGAGAATCCCCGCCCCTTGCTGCTTTATACACAGCCCAAGGCCTCTATGTTAAAACCCGTCTCTTTCGAGCAAAAAAAATTCATAAAGGAAACAAATCGATATAGTAAGTTCCACCGGTATAAATTTAATCATTCAAGGATTTAATGAAAACTACAGCGGAGATATCTCGACCTCAATAGTGAGATGGATGTGGCATATTAGGTTATCTGACAACAGACTGACCTTTGTTAGTCTCCCATCTTCGATCCGAATTACCGACATGAAAATACACAGCTAAGCAAACCTTAACTCCTCTAACTCAGAGATTGAATATTACAACTCATTTCAACGGAAGAACTCGATGATTCACTTGAACGTACTGTATATAATTAGCAGGATATCGCTTTAATTCTCTTTAGATAGCTTTATCTTTTTCGCTTTCTGCAACACTATCATGCGTCTCTTTCGCTCTTTGGTGGGCGTCGATCAGGCTGCTGGCGACCTAGCTGCCATTGAATCACAGTTTAAAGTCGCCAAATGCATGCCGTCAGATTGTGATTCATGCACAACAAAATACCCTTCGTCTCTTTCCATTAACACTACAATGCCACTATGGGGATCTGTCAAGCCCTGGCGTGGCCATATACTTTGTGCGACAGGCAAGACGGACTGGGTCAAAAAGGTGACAGAACAGAGTGGTACTCTAGCACACGCTGTAGCTCAAACACAGAGTTCGTGGAATAAATCAGGAAAAGATGCCGAGATTTTGGCTTCTTCATTAGCACCGCCGGAAGAATATTTTGAACACGATGGGCCTGACTCGGAGCGACCGTCTCGATTGCTAGTTCTTCCAGATTTTATCTACATCAACAATGTTACACCAAACTCAGCTGGTGGGGATTTGACGGCTGTAATGAGGACTTTGAATGAAGAGCGCGTCTCTCTCAACTCACTTAATAAAAGTAGCAGCATTAATAGCAATGGGAAAGAAAAAATCCGTTTGGCCCTGTCACCCTCTGTATTTGACAAGATTGCCTTGCCCAAAACATCTCTAGCCTCTGTCACACCTTCCAACAATCTTGCACACGTGCTACTATGTTCGCATCGGACTCGCGATAAGCGGTGTGCGATTACAGCCAAGATTCTCAAAGAACTGTTTGAGCAAGAATTATCGGAGCGGGATCTTTATCGCGATGCGTCAGACGAACGGGCAGGAGGCGTTCACATTCACCAAGTGTCGCACGTTGGGGGTCACAAGTACGCAGCAAATGTCATCATCTATACACGGCACGGACAAACCATTTGGTTGGCGCGTGTCAAACCAGAGCACGTCAAGTTAATTGTTAGGCACTGCATTCTTGAGGGAGAAGTGCTTCCGGAACTATTACGTGGAGGATTCAACTCGAACGCAATTTCCTGGTAGAGAGATCGTGTTTGGTAGCGTAAGAGATACGTGGATTTGGAAATGGAAATGGAAATGGAAATGGAAATGGAAATGGTTAGCTAATTAAGCGTTAATTAAGGATGAGACTTGAATTGAGCATAGACTTGTCGACTACAGTACGTACATAACGAATTACGCGTTCACTTTACGTAACGAAGTCTACTGGCGTCATTCAAGTTTCAGGGTGTGCACTCTGCATAGGTGCAAATTGAATGGGCATACTGTATGGCAATGAGTACAGTACGTAGTAGCTAAACTACAGTACGTATTACGTACTGTACAATGTGGAATAACATTGAGCAAGGATTCAAAAAAAGTTAACCTCCAACAGCAATATTCCATCAACTGCCCACACAATGGCACACATTGCCACACAATAGACTACGTATTATATTAGACTACAAAGTAAACTATAAAGCAAACTGGAGTCCTTAGTGGACTATACAGAAGATGTATTGGCTACGCATGTCCTTTTATGTTAGCCTAGACAGTAGACTACGCGTGCCTCAACTTTGCCCTACCGGTAGACTAAGCCCATATACGTATTCTAAGTTAAACGTTAGAAACTGCGGCTGCGTCTTGCTCGTATTGCTTATCCATCTCTAGACAATTTCCTATTCGGGGCATGCTACTCCTTTCCAGCCAATCAAACACGCCTACTCAGCGCCTAACGTCATCTCTCGCGAGCCGTGCATCAATTACGTACCATTTAACGCAAAATAACAGAATATCATTGGTCAGAAATGCTTACGTCCCCCTCTGATGTTGCCATGCCAATTACTCCATTTAAGGTCAGATAAGATCTAAAAAACCATTTTGGGCTCATAAACACTTGCGTAATGCTCTGCAGCTTACGCACTCGACACCAAGACGAATTCAACACGAACAACGACTTTCATTTCAGACTTTCATTTCAGTTAAATAACGGGCCCCTTCTTCATCTGTACTGCTTTCTCTTCTTCTTCTTCTCCTTTTCCCTTCTCTCTTCTCCTCCTCCCATTCACCATCCTCTCCACCCACTCACTCTCCAAGCCATGTATTGGAAATCCCTTGCAGGAAGTCTTACCGTGGTTGCCTCCATCGTATCGGCAGCTCCTGTAGACAGACCTCAGCATGTAAAACAACCCGCCGTCAGCCGACATCACTTTGTGCCCTCCGTCGAAAATGCCGCTATCGAAGCCAGAACTCTTGTTATGCGCGAGTCTCTTGCTAGCGTAGCCACCACAAATGACGGTTATCCCGTGTCTTTCATGGAGTACTATGCTGACTGTCACCGCAACGGCAGTCTGACTTTAATCGCTTTAGACGTCTCTTCGACTTTTAAAAATATTGCTAATGGCTCTCTTGCATCTCTGTCCATTCGTGCTGGCGATCACCCGATTGGCGAACATGTTAATCCTTTCTATCCTGGCGGAATCGTTCATTCTCCTGCTGGAAACGTTCGTGCTTCATTGCGCGGCAAATTCGTTGATATTCCGGAAGATGACCCAGAGACAATTGAAGAACTGAAAAAATGTTTTCTACGCCGTCACCACGATGCAAAATACTGGCTACCCGGATCTGACGAAGCTGCCCATAATTCGAAATGGGTTCAGTTTGACGTAGATGATGTTTATTTTATTGGGGGCTTTGGCGACCGTGCATATATTGGAAGCATTCCTGCTGAACTGTATGCAAAGTCTGAGCCTTTTCATGGCGATCACAAAAAGGGTAGAAAGCCCCATCGTAAAGGCGACTTTCACGATGGCAAGCCCCCTCATCATGAAGGACCTCCTCCTCGCGGCCCTCCTCCTCCTCACGGCCCTCCTCCTCCCCGCGGACCTCCTTATCACGAAGGGCCTCCTCCCCCTCATGGACCTCCTTCTGATGAAGAACCTTTTCCTCACGGTCCTCCTCACCATGAAGGACCTCCTCCTCGCGGTCCTCCTCCTTACGGACCACCCCACCATGAAGGTCCTCCTCCTCATGGTCCTCCTCCTTACGGACCACCCCACCATGAAGGTCCTCCTCCTCCTCCCGGTCCTCCTCCTTACGGACCACCCCACCATGAAGGACCTCCTCCTCCCGGTCCTCCTCCTTACGGACCACCCCACCATGAAGGACCTCCTCCTCGCGGCCCTCCTCACCATGAAGGACCTCCTCCTCACGAAGAACCTCCCTTTTATGAAGACGAACCACCTCGCGGGCCTCCCCGCCATCAGAAGGGTGATCGTCTTCCACACCACTCTACCTCTTTCGAGGATGACGAGTCTTTAATGGAGTTCTCACAAGGATTTCTTCCTCGTGGTAAAGGGTGTCACAAAGGAAGGAAAATGATGAACAATCACAAAGCTTCCAAGCATGGAAGCACTCCTGTCAACTCCTACTTTTCCAGTGTATGGGATAAGTTTTCGTCCTATTTTCATCCAGAGCATGAAGTTGTTGAGACCTATTTTGACAGTGAACTCTCCTTAGTTATTCCCGCCACTCATAGAAACAAGGAACAAGTTCTGGCTCCTCAATTTGACAAGCCCATGTCATTTGAGGAGAGTTTAAGTGATACACGTCCAAACGATGAGAGTCGCTCTGATGACCTTGAAGCTGAACGAGAGGACTAACTGTAACAACTGTTGTTCTTGGTGGTGCTGGCCTAATTTCTTTTCTTCCATTTCATTATAGTTTTATTTAAACTTCACCTCTCTATCCTTTAAAGGACATGAATTGTACGAGTATTTCTTTTTCTATCTCACTATTGATTTTTGTGTTTTTGTGTTTTTTTTTTTTGTTTTGTTAATAAAATAATTTGAGCTCTAGACTACAGCTATATTAACATGATTGTGAAATCCAACTAGTCTATTGTAAAGCATATTTCGTGAGCATAATCTAGATTCTAGACTAATGAAGTCGCGGTCCACTAGACTGAGGCT
This sequence comes from Geotrichum restrictum, assembly GCA_030563985.1. Taxonomy (NCBI): domain Eukaryota; kingdom Fungi; phylum Ascomycota; class Dipodascomycetes; order Dipodascales; family Dipodascaceae; genus Geotrichum; species Geotrichum restrictum. The sequence goes on along the minus strand of JAJMKT010000114.1, from coordinate 11,065 downwards.
TGGGTGCCTTTTTTCTTATGATTGAATTGGCTATTCAAGAGAGTCGAAAGAGAAATGTGACGCACTATAAGCCGCGCGATCCACCCCTCCTCTATCCTAAGTTCCTAACTGATACAACAGCCAACCGACAGAGTGGAAACTAGTACAGGGTTTAATAGAACGGTATACTGAACTAAGGTATAAGAAATTCGAAGTATGACAACTACAGTAGGTAAAAATGCCAATTTTTTATTATTATTTTGAATTGCGTATTAAATCCTTGTGCTGTATTATTAAATTTATAGAACTTATTATATCGATTTGTCCTTTGGACCTATATTCCTCAGTTAAAGAGTTCCTCCGCTCTTACATCGTTTCCAATTTGTTGTCTCCATGTGGTAGGGTTCAAATAGTGCCATTCTGCTCTCTTCCTAGCTACCGCTAGAATGCAAGATATTACCCTATCCAAAACTGGTCAATTATTTTATGTAAAGACTGACAAGTGCTACTTGGGTCGAAATAGTCAGCTCTAATAATTGACTTTGACATATACAGTGAAGATAGAAAGAGAGAGTTCAATAAATATACAGCATAGACTATCATGTCAAAAAAAAAATTATGTTGAGGCTCTTCTTCCGTAAATCTACCACTTAGGCAGCGAAGAAAGTCAAATGTGGCGACTAGACCCTAGTTCAAAAATGAAAAATATGGCACCTGATTTTTAATATTTTTATTAAATGTTCTGGGCTACGTTAACGTTTAGCGAGCCAATGACTTTACACCAAATTGGCCCGGTAAAGCCACTAATAGTTGAGGCATGGCCTTACCCATAATTATTTTACTGAATTTAGCCTTACTTTTTACAAATTAGATTACCACATCTCAAAATTAGACTATTCAACAACAGCTTCCGAATCCAATTAATAACACTACTGCAGTATTTCATTGATTTCGTACAAATTTTGAGCCAATCATCAAATGGTCTCTTCATTTTGACCTTTGTTTACGAAGAACCATAAAAAGACGGCTCATTTAATCGTCGACAAAATTAGGATGCTATCTGCTTATAGTAGATCGCTAAAATCACTAATTGATCTCTATATATTCAAAGTCAAAACAATCTCATTATAATTGGGTTTTTACATATAATAGTGTTGAAACTGGCAAGTCCAGTAAGGTACAAAACTCATAGTTTTGGATTTAATTTCTTTAGCTTTCCGTCTAACTCGAAGTTAATGTAATTAGTTTTTGTGATTTGGAATTATTTCGCCAATTGCTATGATTCCAACTCAATTCAACTGACAGATAAACTACAAAGAAAGCTTATTTACCTGGCATGATTAATTTCCAAGGGAAATTAAATGCAAGAACATAGCAAAAGCAAGCCCTACAAATTGCCTTATTCAACCTGCTTATGTATTTTAACTTGATGGCTCCGTTAATGCCAACCAACATCAGTCATTGTGCTATTAAGAGTTCATAACTTCTTGAAACAATGTCTTCTTATCCTTACAGTTTTCATGATTTAATTAGAAATTAGGCCTCATTGAAAAAATTTCTAATATAGTGTAGTGCTTCCCCATGTATGGCTTCTAAGCAACAAATTACCTTCTAATATATATATTCAAAGTTCCATGTGTTTTCAGAGGTTTCTAGAATTCAGTGCTATTCCGCAATTATTTTACAACGCTGAGTAGACTTGTTAAAATCATTCTTGCATAGCTAGCCTACATGCATAAATTCCAAGTGAGACGTCAACCTCATGACTGATCCTCTTGTCAAAAATTCTCACTCCTCTTCTCCACACCTCGCACCTATGCCGGTTGAGATAGATCCGGCTATTTCTGGCCAGGAATACGCATCATATCAGGTACATCATCCGTATCCAAGTACGGAATCCCCAGCGTCAATTGGGTTCACGAGCACTCCTGGAGCTTCCAAACACTTTAGAAACGAAAGCGGTTCCAATTACACTACGTCGACAGTACCGTCTTCTCTCCCGGGATACTCACAAGTTTCGCCAATAAGCGCTAGTAGTAATAGTAGCATGAGCAGTTATTCTGCGGACTCGTCTGCAAAAGATCCAAGTATAACGTACCAACATACTGACACATCTGAGCCAACATTAAACCCCAGTGCAGGTTATGATCAAAGTGCACATTTACAACCCCAAACACAGCATCACAACATTTCTCCAGTGATTAACGTAGTTCCGAGGAATCCGCAGTCAGAGCCCCCGGACTTGGGACAGCTAAGCCAGTCAAATCAGTCAAGCTATAATCGTTACCTGAATCAAAATGCGGCCGTGCCAATTTCTACGATAGGCTTGAGCTCAAACTACTTGGATGACACAAGATATATGTCTCAACAAAACTTTAGTCATTCTACCGATCCGTCAAAGCTCGCTAGCCAACAGCAACATCAACAACTTCAACAACATCAACATCAACATCAACAACAGCAACAGCAACAGCAACAACAGCAGCAGCAACAACAGCAGCAGCAACAACAGCAGCAACAGCAACAGCAACAGCAACAGCAACAGCAACTTTATAACAGGGGTCTTTTGCCTTTTAGCGATTATGATGGATTTATGCCTAATCCAGTACAGCTTCAACTACGTCAAAATATGCCTCCACCGCAAAATAGTCAGCAACCTCAACACCAGCACAGGCTGTCCAATCCCAACATGTACATTCCCTCTAATGACCTTCTAGTAACAGGGGGAAGTCTTCCAAATACATTGAACACTCGTCTTTTCTTAGGGACAAACCCAGCAATACCTTATTCCAACTATATCGCTCCCAATACTACTTTCACAAATCAGAACTCTGCGCAGTACCCAGGATACATGCAATACGCGCAACAGCCCCAGCAACAGCAGGTTATGTATTCCAATACTAGTAGCACACTTGGCAATCCGGACAGTGCAGGATTCATGAGTAGCCAGTCTGCAAACGAATATGTGCCGTTGCATGCTGGTTCATGGGAAGCTAGCCCTCTGATGCAAGCACAGCAACCTTATAAGCCTCTTATTCATCTTCCAGGCGAAAATATTGAACGCTCCATAATGACCCGCCTTTCATGCAGAAATAATTCAAATGAGTATTCACCTATTTCCAAATCAGATACTCGTTATAACAGCCCCATATCAGTGCGGGTGCGAAAAATCTCGCGCATTGAGAACCTCATTCGTACGGGAGGTACAACTCGTTCATTCCAAACCGCGGGACTTTATAATGGACAATCTATTGCGCTAGAAAACAGCGGTTCTCAGAGTGGTGGGGTTTTCGTTAGCGGCCAGGAAATTTTGGAGCAATGCATAAGTGCCATCTGCGCTGCGATCGGTACAAATGCAGATTTTTCTTCTTATATGTCTCCAGTAACTGACATTGGACTTACGGAGGCTGGACGAGAGCCATCACGAGGTATTAAGAAACAGTTGGATTTGCCGAAAGGCGTCAGTCTAATAATGGATGCACGGCACAAACAGGAGATTGAGCAAACCTTTATGAAGTGGACTTCCAGCCGACCAAAAACTGAAAACTTTTTTAGACTCGAGGATAAAAAGGGTCTCAGTTTTTGCTTGGAAGAGTTGAAAGAGGCGTTGGACATTATCATGTCGCGGCCACCTAGGCGAATAAACTGTTTTGTTGCAAGGCAGCTTCTGACAGACGTTAAATATGGCCAGGGCCGCGGAGTAACTGAATTCAGTTCAAATCAACTTACCCATCTACACTCTCTAAGCAAAGAGACCCGAAAACCTGGTGGGCTTGCTCCAGCTGGTAGTGTCCCTCATACAGAGCCGGATGGCACCACAGACAAGGTTCAATCTGTGCACTACAAAATTCCACACGAAGACATTCCTTTTATCAATAGCAAAAAGACAAGTCGCTACGACCCTTATTATTGCCGACGCCACGGTATCAGCAAGGAAGGATGGTGCGAGTACTGCAAAATGGGTGGGTGGTACCTTATGAAGAACAGCGGCTACCTTTATCACCAGAACCACGAGCACGGTGTGTTTCCCGGTGGAAGCATTTTTGAAGACCCATTAGTAATTCGTCGCAAGGTTATTCGAGAGGCTCGTTGGGAAGGGCTATGTGGCATTTGCTATCACTGGGTTGATTTAGACCACACAGATCGTAAGCTGTGGGGCACATGGTACCGTCACTATAAGCTATGTGTTAACGAGTATGAGGAGATTAAAAAACTGTTGAGGTCGACTTTCGCACCAATTGAACTCGTGGAGATTAAATATAGACCAGGCGATATTGAGTAGAGATACGCCAGAACTCTAGACCATTATATCTAGAACTCTAGGAGTATAAATCCATATATTTTTCGCTCCTTTGAAATTCTTTTTGCTTTTACGTTTTGAATGGTCTATATGTGCACTTTCATTACACATTGCGGGCAAGGAAGGTCAGCCTCTTCAGCAGAAATTGTTGTAAATAGCGCAACCCAGGTGAACTAACAGTAACACAGAGAATGCTGTATGTGGGAAGACTGCCAGCGGCTTGGCCCATAGCAATGTCGAAAGTACGTCAAGCAACGATGACAATAATAACGGCAAAGAGGAAAAGCACCCCCTCTTTAAAATTCAATAAAAGTGGTGTGGTGGTGCTTAAACCCCAACCCACAGATAGTCTACAGAAATTCCCTTAATTTGTGGAGTTCATGATCAAAATACATTCTTTTTTTTTTTTTTTTTCTTAGGCATTTTTTATTGTTAATTTGTACAAGCTGCATGCATGTAATAATACTAATAGCGCTTAATAATGATCTGTATAAGAGAAGACTGTTAGCTATGACTGCAAAGGCAAAGGGCTAGTACTATCAAGCAGTGATAACAAGAATAATGGTGAAGAGGGAACTCACTACCACTGAGAAATTTTAAATCAAAAAGTAAAAGTGATGGTGTTGTTAAACCCTAATCCACCAGAATTCTAACATTTTTACCTACAGTATTTGACATACTGTACTTCGAATTTCTTATACTGTAGTCTTTTGTACTTGCAAGGTTGTAGTGTTCCTTCCAGACTGTTTACTAGGAGAGTAACAGGAAGATAACTGCTTCAACTTTAGGAACAATACTATACAAGCTCGGTTTACGCCCTACTATTCAAAGGGCGCAATCCACAAGGATCCAATTCGACGTTCCTCCTTTCAAGAATGGTAAACCCGAAGAGCTAGCCTAGGGCGGCGAGCGTCTGTGGCCATGTCCTCTAAACAGATAAAGTATATTAACATCTATAAGACTTAATTTAGCTTGAATTACAATTAATTACACCTTAAGACTTAGTACTAAGTACGTACAAGGCTAAATAGAAGCGGAACCTGGCGAGAGGTCAATACTTACATAAGCTAGCATTACCCAATTTAAAAAGAAATGCACGCTAGATACCCTATAGGGACTCTACATTGAGTCTACAGATTCTACAGTGCGCCGAGTATGGTAGTCCTCAAAATCAATCGGGCGACAGCCAATTAAAAAGCGTAAGGAAGAAACTGGAAGCAAGGTAACTCACCCGCAAGTGCATGCAGCCAGCGAGAGCGAAGAGGAGAAATGGAAGTACTAGTAGACTGCTACTCTAGCTGTATAGTCGAGTTACTTAAGTATACTGGTATAAGGGCCGGACACGAATGATGATGGTGGACGAACAGACTTTATGATCAGAGAGGAAGACGTGAATAATCATTATGACATTATGATGTATCGATATGCTGCCTCAGCGGATCTGCGGGATCACGAACAAATGCGCTCAAGACTCTGGAGGACAGATACCAAGAGAAGGTGACTTAGTATAACGATTTGAAAGCCAAGGAGAAAATCGCGAAGAATGACGTGGGCGATGCCAGGGTCCAATTCGACCCCTTGATTATTTCGCCAGGTGGACTGATGTACACTGAGTCTGAGAAGGCACTGAGAGACATCAGAGCAAAGTTGACGGAATATGAAGCTGATATGTTGATGAGGCAGTTATTGGTTTGTTTGGCGAGATACAGAGCCAAATGGCACTTCGTGAACACTAAGGACCCTATACAATACATTGAGAGTGAGGAAGGAGAAGTTGATATCTTCACTCATCAAATATAAACACACTACACTGAAAGTGCTAAAAATTCATAAATTCAAGACATATAATAATTTTTCTTGATACAAGGAAAAAATAGTCTAATATTTTGAGAGAAACATACCCTGAACTTAAACTGGAAAAAGAGCAAAGAAATGATCTCAGAAATATTCAACTACAGCCTACACTGGCCCTACAGTACAGTACTTTGAAGTTTGAACAACATTCTTTTGAAAACTGGTTGTGTCTTTTTACTCCAATAATATTTTAGTAACGGGATTCAATAAGACCTACTGTAGATATAGTCTAGACTCTAGCCTAAATTTGTTTGAACTCAATCTACTCAGATTCTACTGTACTGTACTAATTTATTTGTAGACCTACAGCACACTGAGACTGAGACTCTGAATACAGTATTATAAATTAACGATAAATAATAACATAAAGAAAATTATTAGAAATTAATTCATAAATTCGAGATAAATAACAATACTGTAGATGAAACTAACAGTACAAGTGATTGATTTTGATTGGCTAGGGCCTATTGTTTCCTACTGCTATTTTAGTTTTACAGTACAGTACTTATTATTATTTTCTCTCCAACAGGATTAGAGGTCTATTACATGCAATACACTTCAATACAGTACATAGTCTAGTCTATACCGGCCGGTAAACAAACGATCCCTAGCTAACTAGGCTAGTAAGGGTCAAGACAAAAATTAAATAAAAAGCAAATAGAAACGAATTAGCGATCGAAAACAAATGAGAAAAGCAGAGACAACCCATAAACAGAAAATTCACACTTAGCGGCATTCTTTTTGAATGCAGTAATCATCTTGTTCCTCTTTTAGTCAAATCAGATTTACGTAAAGATAACATTATCCTGGTCTATAGGTTATAGCCATGTTAAATAAACTTTGTTTGTTTCTTGCTATAACTATTCACTAACATGGACTGAAGCCTAACAACTGTCGTTCTAAGTTGCTAAACAATTTTACGTTATGACGTTCTGCTAAATGTAGAAAGACGACTCAGATATAACGAATGAATGTGATTGGATGTAAATAGGTCTAGAGAATATTATGATTAACATGGATATTTGAGAGTAAAATTTGGTAACTACACTGTTATTACAGTACTGTAAAACGAAAACTATAGGCTTTGATAGTTTTAAGTGACATACATAGCTCACCCACGCAACGACAACACACAAAATTTAATTGCAGGTGCACTTTCAAATGCGAATGTTACAAACGCAAAGGAAAAGATGGTATCCACTGATCCTGATGTACTGCGTAAACATGATGATGAGGAAAATCCATACACGGAGAATTCGAGAACCGTCATTGTGACAGATATAGCAGGAGAGAGAAGGTGCTATGAACTAACTTTCTGCAACATCAGTGGAACGGGAAATTCAGCAAGTCAACCCAAGACGAGATACAAAGGGAGTATGGACAGATACAACATGCTGCCTAAGTTTAAGCCCATAGTCATATCACCAAGAGGTCTCATTCACACAGAGCCAGAGAAAGAGTTGAACAAGCAAATATGACAGACTGCGGATTGGAGATGCTAATAAGGGCAATATCTTACATCATAGCTAGGAGGAGAGCAGAATGGCACTATTTGAACTCTAGCAAATGGAGACGACAAATGGAAACTATGTGAGAGTGGAGAGAATTTTTAGCGGAGAAATATAAGTCTAATAAATTTATTACTACAAGAGTTTATTTATTTTGGGTATTCTCGTTTATTTAGACTTCGCTTTTTCTGTATATATAGAATATTGTTACTTATCTTTAATCAATGAATTCTCAGCACTTTCAGTGTAGACTAGTATGCTTGTATTTGATGAGTGGAGATATGAGTTCAATCCGCTTGCTGTCTTGTCTGGCTTTAAATGCAGCCGCTCAACTTAAGGATGCATAGCCAACCGGGGTTGTTTGTACAGGGGTTTCCTACTACTGTACTTAAAAGTCTGGAGTGAGAAGGGGAGTTGTGACCAATCGATCACTTCCAATTGCAGGCCCTGCTAAAAATCAATTTGGGTCATAAGAGGAACGACGTCCACAGTCCCCTCTCCCACCACATGGTAAAAGGAGTTAGGGGAAAAAATCCCCCCACGGGGCCCACGCTACAAGGACTACAATAAGTAGGTTTCACCAAGTACACTTGACTCTCAGTGGTTTCAAGAGAGAGTCGAAAAGAAATCTGACCATTATAAGCCACGCGATCCACCCTTCCTCTATCCTAGCTGTACAACAGCCACGCGGCTATAAAAGATATAAAGCCAATTGACAGAGAGGCAACTAGTCTAGTATGTACGGGAGTTTAATAGAATGTTCTAAAGTACCAGAAATTAATTCGAAAATATGTCACATGTACAAGATTACGAATTTCTGTCAGTGCTACGCTGAAATTCGTGCGGGTCGGCTCATGCGCCTTAGTCAGTCCAACGGCGAGGAAGGTGTATCAGGTAGGGTAAAATTTAGACGATATTTCATTAATTTTTTTTAATTTTTTTAGTTTTTTTTATTTAATTTTCCGCGACCTGCACACCCCATTGGCTAATTCCGAATTTAGAACTGCACGCGCAGATCCTGAAGCCGTTGAGTTCCCTGGGCTACTGTAGACTAATTAATGAAATTCGCGAATTTGATCACCTACGAGTGCACGTGACCTACATGCCCTTCCATTGGCTAGCTTCCCAATTTGGAACTGCACGCGCAGATCCTAAAAAACTTTTGAGTTCCCCAAGGGCCCAAGGTATATTCACTGAGACGGCTTTGAGTCGAATAAATACTGTACAGCACTGTTAGGCTGGGACTGCGGTAAGCCGAACCTTATCATTTCTATCTACCGGTACGTACACTGTACTTTTTTCGACTTTAGCAGGTCTGAACCCTAGACCCAAGACCAGACGATCCCACACCTCCACGTAGTAACCCCAACCCGATTGTAAAAAATTCCTTGGGCCAGTCAGAGAGGCTAGTTGCTCATCATTCACTCCTATAGCTATGAAGCGACAGCGGTACTCACACGACGGACGGCACCCATCGGGAACACTGCTAGACACTGCGAGCCATTGAGATTATCTACGTGAGAAACCAGGCAGTACTCGTTAGATGTAAGTACCATGCCTCTATACGAGAGCGCAATGTACCTCACACCTAGGATACAACCAACCTCGCTGTAGAACTCACGATACTCCATTCACACGCAGACTTCGCAGCATAAAAAAACACTCTCTGAAAGGTAAGTGAACGAACGTTATCACACAGTAGCACCACAGAGGACGAAAGTTATCACATCCTAGCAGCACAGAGGACGAACGTTATTACACGGTAGCATAAAGGACGAACATTATCAGATGATAGCACCGCGGAGGATGAAAGTTACCAGTTGATAGCACCCCCGTGGACGAGCGTTACCAGATAGCACTATATTCCTCAACATCCAGTGTTCTATTGTAGTAGCAGTCTCTAGAGACAAACGTGAACGCCAACGAATGGTGACAGACAGAAACAGAGCGGGCGACCTCCTTAAGAAGAAGTAAGTGCCTTGCTTCTGGATCATTTCCGGTTAACAGTTATTAACAATCCATAAAGAGATAATTACCTTGATTAAAACACATTATTCACTTCCCATAATTTCATTGGCTATAATTCGTTATTCAAGGCTAGTAATCAGTACCTCGGCATATCCAGAGGAACCGAATCTGACAAATACAAACCACTAAAGAGCTAAATATTATTGTGTTCAGAGTAGATCTCGACTAGGTCTGTCCCGTATATCTGGCTTTTAATTTCTTGTGTGTAAAGTATATCCTTTTATTATAAAGTACAGTCTGTACACTAGTATATGGTTGCAGGCCGTATACACATAAAATCAAACGAGCTAATCTAATCTGAATGACCTCATAATGATAAATATCGGCCGGGGCAATAATCGTGGACGTCTATAATAACACAAAACGCTGTTACAGTAACTTCGAATCAGTAACGCGACATGCTTTTTATGTAAAAGTCCGTACTCTAGACTAATTATTCTAATAATAGTAAACTATGATGGGGGCCGCACTGTAGACTAGCTGATCGACTTTGGAGAGAAAGTAAAGCTCCATCAAAAAGCCAATACTGTAATTCAAAGCGTTGATATTTTTTGTTGATATCTTTATCCTGCATCCTGTGAGGTTTGTGGCATTGAATTTCGTGCTGTAGTTTATCTTGAATTTATGCATTTTTAGCACTTTCAGTGTAGTGTGTTTATATGTGATGAGGACATATCAACTTTTCTTTCCTCCCTCTCAAATACAAAGTAGTGCTTTACGTACTGGGTGTATATATATATCCATACTAAGTGTACTACGCGACGTCGATGTCAGACTTATCGTGTCAATATTACAATTATTACAATATTTATGCTTCCAGTTAGTTGCGCTTTTCTGGTGTCAAACGTGGTGTCATGAGGTCTGACACAATATTTTTTTGGTGGTGTCTGACACTGAGACAACACCAGACTATAGCTAGCTAATTACTGCAGTACTCGTTTGGTGACTCCAATCCAGGGCTCAGTGTATACTTAGTCTATAGACTCTATACTACGTATATAGGGCTTCACTATGAGACTTAGGAAATTTAAATTTAGGGTGGACTTTTGTAATTAATATTAGTCTGGAGGCGCTAGGCTTAAGATAGTATATACCAGTGTTGCCGCGGTGTCTGGTGTCGGTGTCTGGTGTCATGAATTTTATGACACCAAGTCATCAATTTTTGGGTGGTGTCGGGGGATCCCATATGCTGACTAACTATGGGTACATACTTACGTAATTATAGCCGTACATCACGTGTTATTATCACGTGCATGCACATGTTTTTTGCTTGAAAAATAGCTAGACTTTTCTGTACTCAGTAGAAGAAAAATATAAGCAGATAAAAATTCAAGGAAAATAAAACAAGCATTACTCAAGACTTCTGTGACGAGGATGATGAAGAGAATGTGGATAT